>JAXGGA010008764.1:0-55026 GCA_038373865.1 Uloborus plumipes
TGGCACAAGTTGCGCCATCAAAATTTTTGGAGAGGATTTTTTAAACAAATTTATTTTTTAATTTAAATTGTTTTTAATTTATTTTTTTCATTTAAATTATTTCCTGATTTTTTTTAATTTGAATTATTATTTTTTTCAATTTAAATTACTTCTTTATTATTACTCTTATTTATTTTTTTCGTGTGTGTTGGTGTGTGCTTGGAATGTTTGGAAGGGAAAAAAGAGATTATATTCTGCGCATAATTAGTACTTTTAAAAAAATTAATAGACAAAAAAATATTAGTAAAAATTAAAAATAATAATAAATAATATTTAAAAAAATATAAATAAAAAGCACAAGAGGGTTGTGAAAAATGGGGGGGGGGGGGATTTGCGCCGTTGAACTTGGGCTGGATAGGCACCCTTTGTTTGCCACTAAGCCTCTTTTAGGAATTATCTCTGCTGGAATAATAAATTGCGTTCGCTGTTTAACTGGCGCCAGTTTGTTCTTGGTCAGCCAAACCTGTGATTGACGTCTTCAACTGGCACAATTCCTTGTTCACATCTAGTCTATATTCTATCTTTCCTGTGAACGAAGTACAGTTAACCTACTTTGCAACTTGAAGAGAGAAGTATCACGTCCATTTTTGGAAATTGATTTAATATACTTTTTATTTCAATTTTTTTCAAAACTTTTTACGAGTGTGCTATTTTGAAGTTTTTGTCATGAAATCAAAGAAAATCAAATGTTTTTAACTGGTGAAAATTCTATAGTATTTTAAGTGAGAAGTGTAACTTTACATTCTTGCCTTGAATTTTAAACGTAAAATTAATTAATCATTTTTTAAAAAATAAATAAATGAATGAATGAATAATCAGCTCATTTGTTACTGGATAAATTCCTATTCAGTTACAAATATCTTAAATTTTAAAATTTAGAAGTTGACTCATAAAAAGTAATTTTCAATTTTGTTTATAATTATTTTATTACTCTTGTTATTTGCAAATTTCGTTACGAAAATAAGAAAAATCAACTATCTGCTCTAAAAATAAATTTAATTAATTATTTATTTAGTTTTTTTTTCTAATAAGTTTTTTTGTGTTATTTTTATACACACTTTCCATTTTGAGCATTTCTCTCATGAAACCAAATAAAATTAACTCTTTATTAGCAACTTAAATTTTCCCTCTATAGAAATGGACCAATTAAAAATCTTAAAACCTTTTTAGACATTTACTGTTACTTTATACCCGAGTTATTTGCTAGTTTTTTCATGAAATCCAAGCAAAATCTCTCGCTCTCTTTTTCCTAGTTAAAAACTCCTTACAGCTTTAAAAGAGAATTGTCATTTCAGGCTTGTGCCTCAAGTTTTCCACCGACAGAACTTATTATGCATTTTTTAAATTCTTTAAAAATATTGAAAAAAAATTTTTTTTTCAAACTTACTATTTGTTTATTTTTATCATTAAATCAAGCAAATTCAATTTTTTATTGCTAGATAAAATTCTGCATAATTTTCAAAGAGAGTGGTCATCCCAAGCTCTTGCAGTAATTTTTTCCCACCTATAGATATTATTATTGTTATTATTTTAATTTTTGAAAAATATTTTAACACAAATACTTTTTACACAAGCGCTAATTGTTAATTTCTGTCATTTCTGTCATGATATCAAGCAAAATCATTTTTATACTTCTTACAAAAATCCTACATAGTTTCACCAGCGAGGTCTCCCCTCAGGCTCATGCTTCAAATTTTTCACCTTTAAAAATATCAATAAAAAACGAAAGGTTACTTTTATATTGATCACAAAATGAATCAAAGATAACCATTCCCTTTCTGTCATGATATCAAGCAAAATATTTTTTTTATTTCTTGCAAAAATTCTACATAGTTTCAACAAGAGAGGTCTCCCCTTAGGCTCATGCCTCAATTTTTTCACTTTTAAAAATATTAATAAAAAACAAAATGCTACTTCTATATTGCTCACAAAATGTGAATCAAAGATAACCATTCTCAATTTTTGATTTCAAAGAAATCTCCAGGCAGCCAGCGCAACAGCTTAGGGCCGAGGGGGGACGAGAGGGGGCGGGGCCTGGGGGCCGTTGGCGACTCTTGATTGGCGACGAGGGGATCTCCAGAGTGCGTGTCAACGGGCACCACGTGATCCCCGCGGCGAGTTTGTGTCGCCGAGGGACAACAATGGCGGTCTCGGATGAGCGACTCTGTCGGCGGAGGTGGGAAGGACAACCACCGCTTTTCCTGCGCGACGGATTCGATTTCTATTATTATTGATGTCAGACGATTCCGGACCAGATTTTACATCGATACATTAGGCTGCGGACAAATTAATAAATATTGGACATTTTATTAGGGACGATTTCTATTATTATTGATGTCATATGATTTGGGGCCAGAACTTAAGGTGCCAACATATTAATATTAATTTGACATTTTACTAAGCAAGATTTCTATTGTTATTGACGTCAAAAGATTCCAGATCTGATTTTACATTGATGCATTAGGTTGCCGACAAATTAGTAAAAAGTGATAATTTCCCTCAGGACGATTGCTATTATTAGTGATGCCAAACGATTCCGTGCCGGTTAATGTATTATGTTATCAAAAAAATAATAAAAATTTGGCATTTTGATGAAGAAAGATTTATTTTTAAATTGACGTCAAAAGATTCCAGACCAGATTTTACGTCTATATATTAGGCTGCTAACAAATTAATAATAATTTAATGTATGAATGAGAACACTTGCAAAAACGGAAGGAGCAGGCTTTAAGAAAATCATTTTATTTTTCCTTGCAGACATTATTTCTCCTGGCTTAATATATTTCGGAGAACAATTTTTGCTTTAAAAAAAACTTCAATTAAAAGCCTAGAATAAAAATAAGTGTCTGAAATCTTTTACAATCCTAATTTCTTTCTTATCTTTTACTGTTCAAATCCAAATAATGAAAACATTCTTTCAACATATCACTGAAGACTTTGTCGTAAAAAGTAACTTTTATTGAATCTTCCACCATTCATACAGGGGGATTTCTTTCATTATATTGAGATCGAAAAAAGTTCATCAAAGGTGAAAATTTGGCATTAAATTTTATATACTACAAATGGATAGAATATTTTCTGTTATCAAAGTTTGATGCACCTTTTTTTTTTTTTTTTGATGAAGTATTTTTATCAAAAAGGGTGCAAGTGTTAGAGTCATTTTATGCCTTATACCAGCGGTAGGCAACAAGTCGATCGCGATCGATCGGTCAATCTTGAACATATTTTGAATCAACCGGGTCAATATTATGAAGTTTGCTTTCAGTATGAGTAAGAATCAAAAAACATTTATTACTAGAACAAAATTAGGTTTAATGTCTATGTCAAAATTTATTAGAAAGTTTTCCAACTTTTTACACTCACTAGAATCCGTTCAAGTCTACAGTGACTGCCCCCCTTCCAAAGTCGTTCATGTGTTCTCGTTTACAACAAATTTGGAAAGTAGATCTTCAGTCAATTTAGGTTGCCAACCGCTGCTTTATACTGTCTAATCTTTTATCGTACGACCTTCCTCGCATTTGCGCATGCCTGAAGTCTCTTCTGATTTTCCCAAAAGAGGGGGAAATGCAAAGTAACATTCAAAGAGGAAGTAAAAACTGAAAGCACCGGCAAGTGCGTCTCCTAACCTATCACCCGTTTCAAATGGAAGCTTTTCGAGGTTGGACAGTACATTCAGTACTCTTGAATTTCTTTGCTATTATTATTATTTTTTGTTATTTAAATATTCTCTAAAGGTTAAGATTTTTGAACACTACTGACGGATTGCTTCAATGATACTTAATATATTTCTATTACTCTTAAGTGATCAAGCAATTAGGCAGTAAAATGAAGTTGTGTCTCGAATATTTTTTTTGGGCTATTTTTAAAAGTAATAGACGGAAAAAATACAATAAGGACAACGGACTACTTACATTTTTCCTCCATGTAGTTTTTAGAAATTTAGTAGATTTGCCCTCTGCTTTGGTGTGCACAACAATAAAAGTTGCAGTGATTAGAAATATTGCATTGATTAAAAAGAAAAAAAAAGCACAAAGAAAAATAACATTTCAGGTTAAAAAAAGGGCCATTAGTTACCGTAAAGTCGGGTTACTTGGACCCTAAGGGGTTACTTGAGCCCATTACAGTAAAATGATAAAATCTAGGTTTGGTACTTATTATTTGAAGACTTGCACGTAGTTCCTCGTTTCTCCTCTAGGTAGAAGCACTCTGCAGTCTCTAATGCTAGTACCAAACCCAGATTTTATCATTTTACTGTGGGCTCAAGTAACCTCCTTGTGGGTCCAAGTAACCCGACTTTACGGTACTAGAAACAAACAAGCAAACAAAAATAAAACACGCTAAAAAAAATCCGGAATCAAAGCAATTACATTTTATAACTTTTAGAGGGGGGGGGGGCGTTGCGACCAAAATGTAACAAAGGGCTTGACTGGGTCAGGAGAAAGGAAAAATTTAATTTGGGCCGTTTAGAATCGGAACCAGTTAAGTACATTTTTGAATGAAAACTAATTTAGTTTTTAAAAAAAATGTGTTTAAAGTTCCTTTACCAATGGCTTAAAGTCAGCACATTAAAAACCACTAGATCTCAACATAAAGTGAATATAAAGAAAGGGTTTTAAGTGAAAACCCACTTCAGAACCATAGTTCCGCTTTCGGAACTGAATTTTGAAAAATGGATTTAACTGGTTTTAATTCTAAACGACTTTTTTCCACAGTTTTACGTGGGGGAAAAGTCACATTAAAATAATGGTACTTCCCAATATGAGGTACCACTGATTTTAATTTGTGCATCCGACATCTACGCTGAAAAAACAGTGAATGAAATTAAAAAATAAATGTACAGTAAAATGAATGAAAAAAATATGCATTCAAGAAATCTAATGCTCGTACATGAGCACGCAAAAACATATTTTTAACTATTAAAATTGCAGATTGTATAAGAAGCGAACAAAAAATATATGTGTCAAATCAGATTTCTGTTCCCAACGTTAGCAGAAAGGTAAATTGCCCAAGTCGAAACCCTTGGTTCTGTACCACTTAATATATTTTGGACACGATATCCATCCATGTAGTACAATTAATAAATGACAGAATCGACTGCAGTCCAAGCAGTCACAAGAGAAAAACTGCACGCAACACTGCTGAAAAAGAATTGTATATAATTTAACGAAGAAGGTAATAACTTTTATTATTTCCGAAGATGCACAGAATGACAGATGTGGCTAAACTCTCTTTCAACAAGATCGGCGGTGATGAAATCGCGACCACAGAAAAGAATTAAACGAAGAGGAAACAAAACACGTCATTTGGAACAAGAACGGTTTTGTCATACAAATTAGGATTCTCTTCATACCCTTCGGTTTGTGGTTTTCTGGATAAAAGCTAATTCTGAGAAGTATTCAGTTATCTATCTCCCTTTGCAGATTTTAATGAATAACACATTAAAGGGTTCTTATTTATAATATAGCCCTAATCGGCGCCAACTAAAGTGGGCACATTTTTAACTTTGATAAACGTAAAAATCATTGATAAAATCTAAATTTCATGCTCTTTCTTGCCTCAAACCTTGCATAACGATACATTTCATAATTAGAGTATGGTTGAACGTATGCGCATAAACGACTTAAAAAGTAGTGAGTCATCTTTAAAACTCCATAGTTTAAAAGAGAAATTTTCGAACTGCAACTGTATGCTATTAATTTAAACCGTCCAACGGTAGGTGCGGGGGACCTCAGGGTGTCAAATGTCAAATGCTATTAATTTAGATTAGAAAATCCAACAGTTAAATTGACATCATGAATGTTTAACCCATGCACCATTTAGAACTTGAAAATAAATCAGTTACAAGCAGTATTGAGTAAAAAATTTCTTTTTTGAAGAGGTTGCGCTACTGTCTGACCACGGATGAGATGGAAAGGCTGACATCCGGTTCACAGGCAGAAATGGGCGCATCTATTATTTTAGTTCAAGGATGCCAGCTTTTTCAAGTGTGTGTCAGCCTTTCAATAAAGCGAAACAAGAGCATTAACTTTTTATTTTTCTTCCTCACTCAGATAGAGTCGTTCTAACTGAACGTTAGCCAACTCCATAGCAACTGTGGGCACTCTGTATAGCTCGTCAGTGAGCAATGTGACTAGAGTTAGAAAAGTTAATTTTTCAAATTTGCACGACTTTGCAACTTTAAAATCGGTTGAAATTTAATGTTAAAATGTGTCACAATTTTTCCGACTGCTTCTCGAAGACCACCCCTCCCCCGACAATTTTTAGGGAGGTGGCCACTTATGTAATTACACTACTGATATTTACAGACATTTTAAAGGGAGGGAGGGGGATACCAGCACACTGTCTAGCCATGGGGGGAGTACTCAGTCTCTTTTTTGCTTTTGGGGAGTGTATCTTTTTTTTTTTTTTTTTCTATTTTGCCATGAGGGGAGAACGGAAATACCTACTACTTGCCACTTTGACATTTTTGAAATTCAACTCACGAGTTTATTATACTATATCATGTCATTGAACATTTTCTCTCTTATTAAACCTTAACTGCTATGCCATGCATATTAAAAAAAAAAAAAACCTACGTAATGAGAGCTGGCGGGTCAACTTTCCCACTTCCACTCTTTTCCCTTGCTGGTTGTCATGGTTTCGGCACTATAAACTTTTTTCCCGCTTAGCTTTTACAACATAAACAAATAATAACAATGGTTAAATGCAAAAAGGTTAAAATTGCTTTATCCGTAAACTATTATTCAATTGGAACAACCGCATTAATAAAGCACAATTTTTTCTTGACAACTTGTGCTTTATTTATGTTGTTTTTCATTCTAATGACTTCAAAATTTTAACACTAGATTTGTGAGAAACTATTAATAGATAACTGAAATGTGAGGACAGAAATGAAATTTTAAGCCTAACTCGATAAATTTAAAAGAAATGAAACGCCTAAACTGCAGTGCATAAAAAAAGTTTGGATCTGCTTTCTCTCGTACAGTTCCCATGGAGACGATGCAAAATTTGTGAAATTGGGGGAAAAAAAAGTAAATAAATAACAATAAAAACGAAACGTACATTTAAATTTTACTCTGCTTGTTTTCACCTCTTTCTACTTAACAGAAAATATACACATTTTTAATCTTACCTAAAACTGTTTAAATTCATTTTTGCTCAATTGGAAGCATGAATTTTATTTTTTAGCTTTCGGAAGACTGGATGAAGTTGACTGGAGAATAAAAGTTGCGTTGAATGAATTTTCCTATGTGTATGTGTAATACCCCTTTTAGAATTTTAAAAAATTCGACTCTAGCTCCGACTTTTTCACCGCAGAATCGGTTAGACTCCGACTACATCCCAAACCTTAGCACAAGGTTCCTAAAATCCAAGATGGCAACCCTCCTTGAAAAGTAGCAATGCCGAGATCATTCATTCATTATAATTATACTACCTTCCCCCATGCCAAACTCTTGGCGAGATTTCGAGATACAGCAAATTGCTCTGTGCAGTGTCGCTTTGCCTGAAAAAAAGATCTGCTACCTGATCTGAATCCCTAAACAGCGGATTTGAATCGGATCTGCATGGAAAAACGCTTTCAGACATGCAGGGTTGATATAATTAATTAATTTCAATTTTCTCGGCCTCAAAATTGTTCGCGACTTCATGATTTATTTTGGGCCGCAGCCGCAGAACGAACTTTCATTTGCTTAATGCCTCCGAAATGCAAATAACACGAACAGAAGTGAATACTTAATTCTGATATAAGCGTTAAATGATTGCATAAATTAATTGCCGGAAAACAATAATTAGAAAAAAAAGGGATATGATTTCAAGTTGTAATGTTTCATGAATCCATTTACCAACAGAGACAGGGTAATTCATTTATGTATTCAGCATATTTTTTCCCGCCCTTCTTCGTTCGACTAGAATTTCCGATCTGTAAAGTGTAAACATTTCTGATACAAAAAACATAGCAAAAAGATTATTGATTTATGATTTTAGAGCTGGAATAACTGTGTAGTGAGTGCCCTTAGCGCACAAAGAGAAACAGCATCCATTAATATCAAATACATTTATCTAATTTCATACCTCCTAATGTGTTCTCTTTTTATCTCGCATTTTTTTCCCTTGTATTCTCTTATGCAGTTCTCTCTCTTTTCATTGGCCCACCTCATACGCACACGTATGTTTTATAATCATTGTGTTTTTGAAACTGACTTGGCAGCCTTTACTGCAAATTTGCTTTTCATACATAAGGAATCCAAAATATAACTTTTAAAATTATTAACTCAGACATATATTTACTAATTAAAAAATATTTCAGCCTTAGATTTAACTCTCCTAATAACTTGTTGTACTGTCAATTTCATTCTTCATGAACCCTTTATGCACCGACGGGACTCAAAAGTCCCGCTAAATTAATTTAGTTTTATGCATCTTAAATGGCCGGAATCATGCTGAAGCTTTAAAGTACCACTCTTTGTACTTTGCTGAGAGGTCGACAGATGGTAACTGCGATCAGAAACAGTTTTCATTGGGACCCTAAGGCGTAGAAGGCCTTAGACCCTACTGATTTTCAAAATTTTTATACTTGGTACATATGTTGTTTGATGTATTTTCAACTAAAAAACTAAAAAATATATGAAAATTTATTGCTAAATTAGTTTGGGACATAACAGGTTAAGCAATGGGAACCAAATTGTTACATTTTATTAATTTTTTTCAAGTTGAGTCTTTCAGTTAAATTTACCTTCAATCGGTTTACCGTTTCATCCAAACTCCTTATACCTCTGGTTTGAAGCATTAATTGATCCTAATTTAATTCGACTTTAAATAAATTAAATCCACACTCCTAACTTGGTTGAATATTTTCCAAATCATCTCTCCAATTGAAACCGACCAAACATTTATAATACTCAAAATTTTGATTGGACTCGTTTGTACCATTTAAACCCAGACTCCCTAGCCTCAGTACCGAAAAATAGAGCTCCATCAGCTTTCTGATCCAAATAGTTACCCAAAAGAAGACAGACCCAATTTGTCACAGTGGGATATTTCCCTTTATCACACGGTAGGGGAGAACAAAGGGATTTTAGCATCACCCATTCTCATCCCTATCTTCGCACAACCGCTGACGTCATCCAGCGCTCATCCCTTCATGCTAATAGTTGTATGAAATCCCGGCTTTTGCAAGCTTATAAATTACTTATCTCTGTAACGTGTATCTGAGGTAATAATGGGCTGCTGGCCGTAAAAGTTGACGTATAAAAGGCAAAGACAAGGAAAGAACTGAATACTTTGATAAATTATTGCTACTATCTTTATGGGATTTGAGGGGCATAGGAGATAGGTATCTCCCATCATGTGACTAGGGTGTCTAGATCCTACTTCGATTTTCTTCCCCCAATTTTACTTTCGGCATTGCCTATTGGAGTAGTTGATTTTATTCACATTTTATTCACCGAATAATCGAATCATCCAACTATCCACTGTCTACAACTTTGTAGACGAGTATTAAAGCAACAGAAAAATTCCACAAATTGCAATTTGAGCTAAAAATACGCCCTGTGCCCTTTGTTACATCATGATGCAACAAAGTCTGATTGATGGCATGTATGCGACTAGTGGACAAACATTTGAAAAACAAAAATGGGCCCCTAGCCCCTATACAGGCCCCTATACAAGGGAAAGGATCCCTAAAAGGAGTGGGATCGCCACTTCTTTGAGGGACTCACTATTGGCAAATTTTTAACAGTGTAGTTTAAAAAAGGCGTTTTTAGATTATCTTTGATGCTAGCAGAAGGGAGGTTTAGGGATTCTCCTCAGGATATATTTCGCAATTGAAGTCCAAAACATACGAGGTCAACATTTGTAAGCCAAGATGTGTAGTAAAGGATACGTGATAAAATCAATCGCCACTTTCTTGAAAAATTTGTCGAACCGCCCTTGCCCCTATCCCTATCTTCAATGCATTTCTCTATTTGCACACGTTATCATTGTTCGAGCTTAAACCATAGAACAGAATGAAAAATATTTTATTTTTCACTCTGCTCTTTGAAGAAGAAAAAAATTGCATAAATTTACTTCTAAAAGTAAAAAATAATGTTTCAACTTAAATGTTATTATAAGATACGTTGTTTTTTCTTTATGTACTCTAAATTTCAAAACGAGTCTTTTGTTGATTTAGAAAAAGGTAAGTGTTCTGAATACACTTGCCCACATTCCTCTTCTTCACACGGTCTGCATCATAATAATTAAGGTGCACTACTTTGATAATATCAGTTAGATATAACTAACCAGTGGTCCTTTTCGAGAAAACCGAACTGAAAATTTCTGTCGCAAGGAAGTTTATAGCATCATGTCTCGACGAAATTACATTCCTTTCTAAGTTACTCACACAAATACGGCGGACATTAAAAAAAAACGAATTGTCGGTGCAAAATGAATCATTTCTGCAAAGTTAGAAAAGGTAGCAGGAAGAAACAGGAAGTTGCCTCAAAATGATCAGCATGCTTGAAGCTTGATCAATTATTTTATTGCATATTAGCAGTGTTTCTTTCAGACATTTTGCTCCGGGGGGGCACTTGGAGATTCCGGAGGGGAGGGATCATGGGGGTGGCCTAAAATTGCATTTCGGGGACTTTTTTTTTCGATAATTTTTCCCACCCCCGATTGAGCCCTAAAATTACCCCCCCCCCCCTCATACTTTTGATAATGACCTCACACGAAACCAGAAGCTAGATCTGCCATTTCCAAGGATGGACCACCTCTCTCCCCTTCGAAATATTAAAAACGACCTTCGCTCAATAAAAACCTTAACATTTTGAAATATCAATTCATGAATTTGCCTTTTTAATTGGCTTGACCCTTCCCTAAATAAATCCCCTTGTACTTCCTGGGGAGGGGCGATGTATACTTTAAAAACTTGTTTGTTTTTCAGTGTTTCTGAGAATAATTTCCTTATTCCGTTCCTATAAAAAGACAATAGATAGAAAAACAGAGTCCATTATGATATAATTCATAATGAAACAAGGCTGTCGTTTATCGTGAGGTCTAATAGACTTAACAAGGATGGAGAGGGGTATGAGATTTTGGTGGCCCTCAATTTTTTTAACACATAGTTGTATAGATCTTTATTGGGAAACAGAGAATGGATCCAGCTTCTTAAATTAGAAAACGATTATTACTAAAATGAATGAAGAGAACGCGCATAGGATGGATTATGTTTTGAAAACGAAAAAAGAGAAATAGAAATAAGATGAATCAATTCCTGGGCGTAAAAGGATTTTTCCTTCGCAAATTTTCGCAATTAAAGTCCGAAACGAATTTTTTGGTGAAATTTAACAACATTCAGGGAATTTATAGGTACTCTTCCAGGAAAATTTTAAAATGGAAGCCCTAAATGTGCAAATATAGACTATCTTTGAAGTCATGTAAGAGATGCAGTTCAAAACCCTACTTTTGAAACGCAAGCTCTAGATACGCAATTGTAGGTCACTTTTGATGATATTAATAGGGTAGGAGGTCCCCAGAATGTTTCTGAAATTGAAGGCCTAATACCACAATTGCTGATCATCTCTGGTGACGTTAGAGAAATGGACAGGATTTGGCAGGGAATCTGAGGAAAATAAAGTCGAAATTGAAGATTGTGGTACGGGACCGTGGCAAAGTTTTTGAAATTGAAATCTTGAAAGGCAGTTTTGGTGCATTTTGATGTCATTAGAGAAAAGGATGGGTTTAGGACTTTCCCTCTTAAAATTTTCGAAATTTAAGTCCTGGAAGCCCAACAGTAAACCAACTTTGGACGTTAAGGGAAGGGAACGAACCCACAGACTCTCCTCCCAGAATTTTCCAAAATTGAAATATCAGTAAATGCAATTAAAAGCCATGTTTGAGAAAAAATAGACAAGAATTGGGTTCCGGTGCTCCCCCGCCCCCCGAAAGCTTTGAAATTTTAGTTATAAAAATGCAATTATCGACAATCTTTGGTAAAAGTAGAGGAAAAGGAAAGCGATTTGATATTCTCTTCTAAAACATTTTCAAAATTGAAGTTCTGACTAGGCAATTTCAAGCCATATCTTTGATGACGTTGTGTTAACGGATGGAGTTTACGAATAATTTCTCAGAAATTTTTAAAATTGATGTCCTAAAAACGCATTTGTAGACTATCTTTTATAACATTATGAAAATTGATGCAGCTCAGCACTCTCCCTGGAAGTCACACCCCGCCCCCCTCCCCCCGAAAAAAAAAAAGAAAAAGCGAACTATAGGCGATTTTTAATGACTTCAGGGGAAAAAGAAGGGATTCAAATCCCCTCCCAGTAGTTTTCCAAAATTCATATTCTAGAATGCACTGGAAGATCACCTTTGATGCTTCTTCCTTCCTTCCCCGTGATGTATGTTTTAAAATTTTCGTTAATACTTTTATATTTTTTTGTTAAATATTTACTTTCTTATTTTTTGATTATTTTTACTGTAATTAATTTATTTTTCGTATGTTAGTGCAAAGTGAGTTTTCCTCCGGGGGGGGGGCAGTTGACTTTCTCCGGGGGGGCACTGCCCCCCCCCCGGAGAGAGGCCTGAAAGAAACACTGCATATTAGGAATCTCGATTACGTTATATACACCGTATAAAAAAGCAAATGAGTTAAGCTTAACCATAATCTAGTCAGTTTAGTTATAGTGGCGTTTCTGTTTATTATTTTTTTAATCTTCTTCTGTAACTCGTGTGTTTTCAACACATTTCTTTTTTTCTTTTTAATAACCATTCGTTTTAATTTCAACAGCAGCTGAAAAGCTACACCCTAAAGCATTTTACTAATTAATTAATCAATTCATTTACGAGGGTTGTTTTTAGCCTACTTTCCCATTAAAAATAAAAGAAAGACGAAAAAGTATGAAAAGTAGCTTAATGCATCTAAAAAAACATCGCCAAGTCCAAAAAATATCGCCAAGTTAAAAAAATAAAAAGGTAAAATGAATATCGAAAAATTAAAAATTTGAAAGTAGGGTATTGAGATGGGGAATTTGTGTGTCGGTCGGTCTATCTGTCCCCCCCTAATAACTTTTGAATGAACATTCCGATTTGGACAAACTTTTTCTTGTTCGAAGCATCTCGGCAAAGATACTTTATTACCGTATTTAAATTTTCAATTTGAACATTTTTGGTTCAACATTGAACCGTTCAAGCAACCTTTCCCCACCTAATAACTTTTGAGTGAACCGTCTGAATGGAATAAACTTTTTTTTGTTCGAAAGATCTTGGCGAGTACAGCTCATTCCCATATTTGATTTTTCGATTTGAACAATTTTTGGTTCAACTTTGAACCGTTCAAACAACCTGTCCCGCGATGCTAACTGTTGAGTGAACAGTCCGATTTGAACCACCTTTTTTTTGTTCGAAAGATCTCGGCAAGGATACTTCATTACCGTATTTAAATTTTTAATTTGAGCATTTTTTCGTTCAACATTGCACCGTTCAAACAACCTTTCCCCACCCAATAACTTTTAAGTGAACCGTCCGAATTGAATAAACTTTTCTTTGTTCGAAAGATCTCGGAGAGACTCATTCCCATATTTCACTTTTCAATTTGAACCATTTTTCGTTCAATGATGAACCGTTCAGAAATTTTTTTAACATGAGCGCCTACGGGGAAATTTTAATTGAATGTTGATTCTGAACTTAAAGGCAGATTTCCTTCAAACTAACTTTGTAAGAAAATGGTTTTGATAAATAATGTATTGTAAAGTACTTTTCTGAATAATCTTCTGTGAGGACTCTGATTCCGACTCTAACTCCGCAAACACGGCGGAAATGCGGGCTCAGAAAAAATGACTGACTGGGCAGACGATTTTTTGTTTATTTATTTATTTATTTGTTTTGTTTAATTTATTATTATTTTTTTTTTTTTTTTTTTGGCAGACGATGTTTTTTGTTAACAAAAATTTTTCATTCACGAGAGCATTTTATTCTTTATTTATATTTATTAACTGGCAACGGATTAAAAATGAAATAGGAGACATTTTATTAACGAACGATTTTATTTCTTTCTTTGATAAAATGTGTTTTGATGTTCTTTGTTCTTTTATTTGTTTGTTTATTTTTTTTTTCTGAAAACGATTGTGGAATTTTTCTACGGAAGAACTATGACAGTTACATTCTTTAAATGGTGCGACAAAACTTTATTTACTCGTTCATTTACTTTTTACGTGTCTATTTCATCTGATGAGAGGGGTATATTTTGCTTTTAGAAATCAGCTTTAAGTGCTGTAAAGGTATGTTTGACATAATTTTCAGTTTCAGATAATTAATAGAATGTTGATCAGATGCTAGAATGCCGATATCGATGTACGGGAAAGTAGGCTCGTTTAGTTCTTGACAGAACTTCTTGTTTATTTTTTCAACCTCCGATAGGCTATAAAAAATAAACGGATTCATATTAAAAAGTATTTCATTATCAAAAGTAAGGTACAATGCTGTACAATTCTCTACATAGTCACCTTGACGATTGAAGCATTTTTTATATCCGTGAACAAGCTTTACAATAGCCTCCTCGTGAAATGTCGCCGCCAATGATTGGGAGTGAGTTGTGACGGTGTCTTTGAATTCCACGCCACTTTGGAAGCACGATGCCTTTCCAGACCCCAAGCACCAGACTCCATGTCTGGGGTCTGGTACCCCCTGGCACCCCATGGCACCCCCCATTTCCAGACCCCATGGTAATGCCAGTCGCCCCGACTGGCATTGCCATGCCCCAAGCAGGGGGGGGGGGGCATGGCAATGCCCGTCATCATAGCGCTTGTGTAACCCAACGGTTCATCCTGCAATTTCAATGGGACATTTTTGAACAACCACCATAAAGTTCCGACCGAGCACCAGGTGACTGTTATCTATTCCCTAAACTGAAGCAGGGACTTGGAGACCCCTGCTTGGAGTTTGGAAAGGCATCGTGCTTCCAAAGTGGCTTGGAGCCCAAAGACACCGTCACAACTCACTTCCAATCATTGGCGTCAACATTTTACGAGGAGGCTATAAAACTTGTTCACAGATATAACAAATGCTTCAATCGTCAAGGTGATTATGTAGAGAATTGTAGAGCATAGCACCTTACTTTTGATAATACAATATTTTTTTGTATTTTAATCCGTTTTTTTATAGCTTATCGGAGGTTGAAAAAAAAAAAAAAAAAACAACCCTCGTATTTTGCATTCGATCTACCGAACTAAACTATGTATGGTTCATAAAAAATAAAGAAAGAAAAGGGAAGAGAAAACAGGAAAAGAAAAGAGAAAGACGGAAAATGAAAATATAAGAAAGAAATAGTTCAAGAAAGAAGGAAAAGAAAAACGCAAAGAAGTTCAAGCCCATTTTCAGCCATAAATCCTACGTTTTAAGCAATGTGTAAATGGAGCCTAACTTTTCTAACTTGCGTAGCCAGCCAGACCAACTTTCTTACTGTACCCAATATTCTACCCAAACGGGCCACGCATTAATACGAAACCAATAAAAACTAAGTACCTCAAATAATCATCAGCCAGAAAAACAAAAAGTAACAATGCTAAAGCACCCTTGATCGCTCCCTGTTGCATAATTTTCAAAGCCAGAAAACGATCTCCGAATCACTATCTTAATAGAATCAATAGCTGCATAAAAAATATTGCCACATTGTAAAACAGCCTTGTTTATTTCCCCCGCAAACAGTAGCCCCTCTTCCGTTAAAACTGATAAAAATGAATTGCCACCGTTCCTTCTTAGGGGGAAAATTTTCTATTATTTCAAGAATTAGTGGGGAGATCTCCCGAGCGATAATATGCATAAGCGTCTTCTTAAGGGCAATTTATATACATCCAACCGATTCGGTGGTGTTGACGAGATATCTTAGGTGTTTTTCCTCGGAAAATCGGCCATAAGGAAAGTAGTTGTCGTCGCATAACCATGCATTCTTTATCTTCTGAAGATTTATGTGTTCATGGTTTTTATGTTTTTAATGTGTCGTATTCAACCTTTTAGCTTTCCCCTAACCACTTCCTTACATTTTACGTAAATGATTGTACTTAAAGAAAAAAACTCAGTCTCAGAGTTAAGCTGTAGTATTCATAAAATAACTTATGAATTTCTACTTATGCATCTTCTTTAAAAAGTTCGCATTATTGTCGAGTAATCCTTTTTTTGATGAATAGCGATTCAAACAAGAAAAGTAATGGAATATGAAAAAAGAAAAAAAACAAGAAGTTCCGTCAAGAACTAAACGAGCCTACTTTCCCGCTCACCAACATCAATATCCTAGGATTTTATCAATGTTCTTTAAATTATCTAAGACTGCAAATATGTATATCAATCATATACATAACCCTACTTTCCAATTTTTAGTTTTTCCATATTATTTTTTTCATTCCTTTTTTGATTTTTTTTTTTTTTTGAACGTGGCGATATTTTTAAGAGGCATTAAGCTACTTTTAATGGTTTTTTCATCTATCTTTTACGTCTACATGGAAAACAGACTAAAAAGAAAAGAAAGAAACATGAATTTTTCTGTCTAACTAAGTTAAGAGTGCTGAAGTCTGTGGAGATGGTTATTCTTTCGTGAAGTATAAAATTTAAGCAAGTAATGAAACCAGAGTTCTATTGCACTTTTTTACGTCTTTATAGCAAGGGCGAATCCAGAAATTTGTAAAGGGAGGAGTGATTTATCTTTATTACTTCCTTTTTAATATGCATGATGGTTTGCAAATATTGATCACAAAGATTTTGGACTTCAATTGCAAAATATTTTCGGAAGAGAGCCCAAACTCTCTTCTTTAAGGGCCCTGCTCCACATCAGCAGAAAACACGAGCGTAAAGCAGAAACGTAAAATGGATTAAATGGTATTTCTATGGAAAGTACCCGGATTTTCGGTTTCTGCCTTCGGTTTCAGTCGCGTTTTCCGCTGATGTGGAGCAGGGCCCTCGGGCCCTCACGTCATTAAAATTTGCCTAAAAGATTAAGCTTTTGAGTTTGAGAGCGATCACCCCATTGATCCTTCCTTATATCCGTCTCTGCTTTATGGTTTATCAATACAACATGATTCTTAAAATCCTACTTATACGAGTACATCGGAGCCCGAATTACATTATTTCAATCAATTGAAAGAAACGAATTTTGTTCGAAAAAAAGCATTTTAATACGCTTTTATTAGTTTCACATGTGAGTTTGTTAGCATGTAACTCTGAATAAAAGATAAAACTCACGTTCTTTACAAATATAAAAGTAATAAATTTAATACTAATTAACACTAAAGGCTAAAAAATATTATATACTGATGTATTTTAGTGTTTCAGTTGTTTGTATGTAACTCTGAATAAAAGATAAAATTCACGTTCTTTGCAATTAAAAAGTAATATATTTAGTACTATTATTAATATTAAAAGCAAAACTATAGTACGTGTTGATGCATTATAAGTGTATGTAAATTAAACGGATATTCAATAGTTTTGAAATTTCTTTTTAGTTTGATGTACTCTAAAAGTGTATTTTTTAGTTTTTTAAAACTATATTTAGGATTATTTCGGATATATTTTCATCCATAAGCTCATTCTCTGCCTTGAATAAGGTGTTCCTTGTGACGCCGAAACACGTTTATGCAGCAATCTGCAGTCTTTGGGTGTTAAAACATTGAAATATCATCGCAGAATCATTCTTATTGATTTTGAGGAGAAATTAATTCATGAAAAATCCAGGCTTAATATTTTCCGCAACAATAGGTCTATATCTGTCTTCCCTGTCAAAATGGCGCTTCACACTCAACCACGCGAGCCCGATCCATCACCATCTAACAAGATAAAACACCTTTTTTGTCAACGAGTGTCACACGAGGTTAAATAAAAAGTACGTGTTTTGTTGTCACACAATTGATTTCTGCGCTGTGACAATGAAGAAGTAAAAATAAAGTGAAGATTTATGGCGAAGCTCTTTGCTCATTTTTTTAGGCGTTGCGTAAATTTCACTCGATTCATTCTTCCTTATGATTGATGTAAGAGAGGTCTCATGGAGTGAGAAATTAAATTTACAAAAAGATACATTTATATTTCCGTCGGATTTTTCCCAAAGAAAGCGTATGTGAGTCATTTTCACCATATGCTTACATTTCAGAATTTTTAAGTAATTTTTTTAACTTGCTATTTTCTTTTAGAATCACTAACATATGTTTTGTCACATATTTTAGGTGTGTGAAAAAGTAATTGGTTGTACACTTTCATGCATAATTAAGTGTTCAAGTACTGTTGTAAAACTTTAAGTTGCAAGGAAAATTGTCGTCCGTTACCCTACAAAATAAAGATGAAATCTCACATTTAAACTATATCATAGCGCCTAGAACCAAATTCATTCGAAATTATTTGCGTTCCTGAAGCTTAAAACGATGTTTGTGATTATTAAAATATTGATCAAAAACTGTATGGTAACGGACTTGACATTTGGTAACGAGTTTGACCAGTAATGGACATTTCAACCAAAACTGTCAAATTATGGCTAGATTGTCGAATTTAAAAATTGAACAACAATATGCATTTTCTTAGAATTCCATAATAAACAATATTTCGGGGTAAAAGTAGAGAAAAAGTAAAAATTAATACTAAAATCTTTGGTAACAGACTTGACAAAGAATAAAAATACGCACCTGGAAGAAATCTTGTGCGAAACGCCACAGCAATACTTCTCGACTCAGGAAAACAAAATGGTACGAAATAGTTACGTCATTAGTTTGTTAAGTTAACTGAATACGTGTTACCATCTTTTGACTGCAATAAATACCTTTTTTAGCTCAAATAATCTTAGGGTAACGGACTTGACAAGAACTGCCGGACAAAATATATTCATACATTTCTTAATGAAAAAAAAATACTATTGTCAATATTTATTATGAATATCATACACTAATAGTCAATATATAAAAATAATTTGTTGTATATACTTTTTTATACAATTAAGTATATAAAAAAATAGTTGAACTTGCGAAAATTGGAAATGGACAAGCGTTTTTGCCTTGATTCTTATTTTTAAAGACTTATATAAAAATAAATAAATAAATTTCAATAATTTTTTGAGTGATAAATTTTTTGGGGGGTATTTCTTGCAGAAAATAATTGTTCGCATTGAATTTAAAATATAAGTTATGCTTCAAAATCGTCTTTTTAACCTCCGGACAGCAAATGTAAGCAAATTTTGAAAATAACCCATGTAGTTTTTGTACATCACGTTGCAAGTGAGAAGGCACTGTAGGAAGGTTAAACCAGGGATTCAAACAGCTAGACAATAAAAAGTAAAATGAATATTCCCATGCTTTCTTGACGATTGAAAATGTGGATGAATGGTGGATATGAAGAATCAAGTTATCGATGAAAATATGAACAATGTCGTTATGATTGAAGATGTAATGATGATTGAAGGTACTAAAAATAAAGATGTAATAAAGGATGTGAAGGATACGTTTGAAGGTATGACACATATCGCTCACTGACGACAATAAGTCGTTGCACACGTCGAAAATGTAAAAAAAAAATACTAATTATAGATTTAAAATCGGAATTGAATGTTCTTTCGCATCAGAACACTGGGACAAAACTAGCACGCGAGAGCATAAAATGATACAGTTAATAGTGGCACGTCTTTAAATTTTACAATTGAAAGGGCAAGTGGATAAAGGTGATATGTGAAATTTTTTTAAATTTCTAGAAAAAGTTTTCAAAAAAAAAAAAAAAATTACCTTTTCACTTTCATCCATGGTAAAAAGTAAGCTTTACCAAAATTGTCACATATCACCCTTATCAACTTGCCCCTTCAAATAGAAAAAATGGTTTCCAACTTTAAGTATGAACTGTTACTTACTTATAGACTACAAAAATAAACCAGTATTCATAACATATCAAAGTTTTTTAACGTATTGGTAATGTTAGAATAAATCTGTTAATAATATTTAATGTGAAGCTGTTTTTTTAATCTTCCAGATATGAATCTACTGCGGGCTGACAGGATGTCCACTCCAATCGTGGACCAATAGCCAATTTCTAAACCGTTAGAGATAAGTATATCGTTTATTTAGGAAAAAAAAAATCTCCAAATTATGAAAGGAATTTTGGGTCTATTCAATGTTTTTCAAAAAATCAAATTTTGAACGAGTTACGAAATTTAAATTTTTATACAGCCCCCCAGTCCTATTAATCATATTTAGTAAAACATTCTTCACACTGTAACGTTTAAAACTAAAAAGAAAAATTGACCGAGTTATGACGTTTTGAAAAATCAAGATTTTGCATTATTTCATGACGTCATCGAGAGATCGCTCAAGGGACCGTATGCGAAATCCTTCAAAATCTTGATTTTTCAAAACGTCATAACTCGGACAATTTTTGTGGTAGAAGAGTGATTTTGTTTAGTTTTAAACGTTACAGTGTCAAGAATGTTTTACTAAATATGATTGATAGGACTGGGGGGCTGTATAAAAATTTAAATTTCGTAACTCTTTCAAAATTTGATTTTTTGAAAAATATTGAATAGACCCAAAATTCCTTTCATAATTTGGAGATTTTTTCCTAAATAAACTATATGCTTATCTCTAACAGTTTAGAAATTAGCCATTGGTCCACGATCGGAGTGGACACCCTGTATGATTCTTGATGGAGAATACATGAAGATTTATTGAAAGTTTTCAAGATAAAAGTACAAAGGAGATGATTGAAGATATGAAATATATGTCGTTGCCTCGTTTCACAGCAATAGTCACATGCAAAACATCTTAGCATGAAAGGAACAATATATCCTACTCTTGCTTTGAGGCGATGAAATAATGATTGAAAATGTGAATATGTGATGAATAAAGATACGGAGAATGAAGTTCTGGATATTAAGTGAACAAAACTTTTACAGGAATAAAATGTTTTTCTTTTAACCATCTTAACATAAAATACTTAAATATAATGATTTGCTATAAACATAATTTCGAAATGCGTTTCCCTAAAGGTCAGATGAGGTTCACCTAAAAAAGAAAAAAAAAAAGGGTTTCTTAGCAAACGCACAGTTTGAAAACCACTGTCTTGTATCAGTAACCAAGTCATAATTTGCTTCACATTTAATGATATGAGCTCTATTTTTACCTTTTTGCAATGCATTAACGATATTCAGAAAACGTTGATCTATATTCGTTCACTGTCACAAATGCTTAAATAGCAATTTATTTCGCAAAAAATATACTATTTCTATCCCTAAACGAAAGTTACTCTTATTTCTTCTTCCGGTAACTAAATTATTAATGCCTCCTAGAGATGGAACGAAGCGGCATTTGGCCGAAGCGCCGAATACCGAAGCTTCGGCCAACTAATGGCCGAAGCTTCGGCCGAAGCTTCGGCTGGCGCACACATTGAAGTTTTTGGATTAAATGCATAATAAATGCGTAGAGTTTTATACTTTTCTCCATATGTTTTAATATTCTTAATTCTTAGCGTTACACAATATTTTCAGCTTACTGTAGCATTCTTAAATTGATTTCATTAATTAAAGTTTATTTTTATTTTGGTTGTTTTTATTTTAATGTTCTTAGTATTACGCAACATTTTCAGCTTACTGAGTCATTCTTAAATTAATTTCACTAATTAAAAGTGATCTTGTTTTGTTTTGCTTTGTACTGCTAGTACAAGAAAAGACGACATTACTGTTTTTGTATTGCAAATTAGTAGTAGGAAGCTCTACTTGGAACATGAAAAGCTCAGTCTGCAGTTCAGTTGATGTTTTATAATAAAACAACTGATATGATCATGTATTATACAATAGAACGACCCAATCTACTACTATTTACGTTGTGTTATATATTATAAATATCTTAATATTCTTAATGCAAAATGCTTCAGTTTTTGGTGAATTCGAAAAAATAGTATCATGCATTCTTTTTTACTTGGCTTTCATTTGGTATTTATTTTAAGAGGATTATTTAATAATGTCACAAGTTCAAAGAAACTATTCATTCCAAGGTTAAGTTTTGGAAATTACAAGCAATGAATCACAAGTAATAGAACTTTCGTTGCCTAACGAAAAAGAGCTAGAACTGTACATGAACAAGCCACTCTTAAATAGGAAAAATTGCCCACTGAATTGGTGGATGGAAAATAAGACAATTTTTCCAGGATTATCAGAATTGGCCAAACGCTACTTATCTGCTCCAGGTAGCAGTGTATACAGTGAAAGAACATTTTTCGAAGCTGGTAATGTATACGAGAAGAAAAGAAGCAGGATTCTGCCTAAAAATGCTGAGACATTGTTTTTTTTGCATCATAATTCTAAGTTGTGTGACAAATGAGCAGGTATTATTCTATTAATTCAAGAATAAATAACGAATCTTTTTTAAAGTTAATCAACTAATCAGAATTGATTCTTTTATAATTATAAATACTTAAAAAAATGCGGATCTTGGGTGGATGTGTGCTACTAATAGACTGGACCACTTCCTCATATTTTGATTTATACAAAAATAAATAAATAAGATGCAGCTTTAGGTTATGTATTAACTATTACTTATTTGTTTTACTATATCCTGATTTTGTTGTTTAGAATCTTGATCAATGAAATACATAATAAGTTAATATATGTTGATAGATTAATGCATCTCTTTAAAAAAACTGAAATTGTGTACCTATAAATTTCAAAAAATATAAAATTAAAAAAAAAAAAGTATTTCAGGATGCATAATAGTTGCACATCTGCCCTTGTACACATAAGAACCATTACCATTGTTCAAAGTTTCAAAGCTAGAAATCATTGAAAAATACTCAATGCAGAATATTTATATAGCTATTATTTTAAAACTAAAGTTTTTTTGAACAAATATAACGAAATGTAATATTTAAACGAACATATTGTTAATAAATATTTTATTAATTATTGAATGCATTCTGGCTTCAAATGTTCAATACGCACATATTTTTAATTGAATATAAATTTCTATTATGCTTTATCATGAGGAAGAATTTTGAGTTGAAAAGACTATCTTATATGATAATAACTAGCCTGGTACCCGGCCCTGCCCGGGTTTCTGTGGGTGTAGGTGGTTTAGTGAAACTCATTCATAAATTTCCCAACACTAAAGTGCATATCTATAAACATAATGGATACTTCTGTAAACAATGGCTATGTTATGGATAAACTATAAAAAAAATAATGCAAGCCAAAAAAAAAAATAGCAAGCTACAAATAATGTTTGAGTAAATAGGAAATGTTATAAGATTGGTATATTGAAATAAATATATATTTACAGTATCAATCGCACTGAAATTAACCATTTCTAAATATTGCTCGTTAAATAAGTCCCATTATTAGTTTCTATCCTCGTGACAACATTGGTGAGGTGAAAACATCTTATGTACCTAATTTAGAAATTTTTTTGACTATAAACACTTTCTAGTCTCTAACTATTGCCAAAATCAATTTTTTTTTTATTTCACCCGTTAGCGATTGTTGGCTCAGATAAATATAAAAATCATTAGAAGGCAATAAATTCCATACTTACTCCAGAGAAGCCTTGGTTCAAAATTTTCAATATGATTACAATCAATATTGTTGCTGCATGGCACCAAATTTTTGCAACAATGGGTTGAAAATTTAATCATTTAATGGGGAAATGACATAAAATTAACTGTTTTCCATAATAACTTTTTTAAACTAAGCTTTTTAGAAATAAATTATATCTTATCCTGCTCCCTGTTACTGCAGCTATCTACGGTGAAAAAATGGTTAAAATCGGTTCAGTAGTTTGGAAGATTACCCCGGACATACGTTTTCAAAAGTAGTCTTTTATGTATATAGATTGTAACAGAAAATTTGCTGCATAAATTTCAGGCCGAAGCAGCCGAAGCGGCCGAATCATAACTCATGCTTCGGCCAGACCGAAGCTTCGGCAAAATGGCCGAAGCTTCGGCTCGGCCGAAGCTTCGTTCCATCTCTAATAATTACCATTAAAGTCTGATGTCTCAAAAATCAATCGCTTTGCCCAATTCCAATGCCATAATCGAATTGGGTCTTAATGCTCAGCATATCCCCCTCCCCCCAAGTACTATGAAGTGGGGGGGGGGGATCACAAGAAACCACCTTAGAATAACAGGCTCTTAAAAATCGATTGTTGGGGGACGCACGAAGAGAATTCGAAACGATTATATTTGCCTTCGAAACAATACGAAGATACGTTACATTAGGATGGAGGGACGGTCCAACGAGAGAGGGGGAGCAGAGATAATAGCCGCCTAATACGCAGACAGACCATCGAGACGATCCATTAGAGGTCATGTGACAGGAAATTGTAACGTTCCGATTTATTGATGAAAAAACATTAAAGTAGTGATTGAAAGAGGGGCAGAAAGTAATTTAAAAGGACATTCTGGGTGGAAAAACCACTTCTTTGTTTCGGCCGTTTTAATGAAGTTCGACTGCATCTACAATAGGTGGGCTGTTTGGAAGTCGCAGAAGAATTAGTTTCCATCTTTCGTGCAGTTAAAATAAATATTTTAGGAATGGAACATAAATATTTTAGGATGATTAATGAAATGAACCGAAGAATGTTTTTATTGCAAGATTTCTATTAAAATTCGAGCTGAGGTATCGGACATAGTTTTGTTTCCAAAATTCACGGTCGATGTCTTTACCAAGCTTGGGGAGGGGGCCGAGTAGGGATTACTATTGTATTATCATTAACAGTGTGTTTACCAAATTTAGCATCATATTTTCATTACTTTTGGGACATTACACCTGAGGTTTTGCATTCTTTCTTTTTCTTTTCTTTCTTTTTTTTTTTTTTTTGTATTTTATTGACTTTGAAGCTATTTGGGTTCTGGATAGAAAAGCATTACCAAATGCGATGCAGAAAGCTAGAAAATATGGCATCTTTTTTTTTTTCGACATTTCTGACAAATTGGAAAGTATCACATGGAACCGGTGTGCATCCTTCATTATGGCATTAGTTATTTCCCCATTCTCATTTGTAGTTTTTATTTATTACACTGTTTGATTGTGATTCAGGGGAAGAGCTTCAGTAGAAAGAATATACTTTTTAGGAATCGCGCGAAAAAAGTATCACATTCTGTCAAAAATCTGTCACATTCTTCATTGTCACGTGACAAATCTTCGTATCCCATGACAGCAATTTCTTGATGACTATTGGTTCTCGTTGGTTTAACTACGTTAATTCGAGTTAACCAAAAGGTTATTTCTTACCAAAGGAAGCGATAAATACTATTCCGACTCATTGAAATTCGGTGAAGCGACACACTGTCACGCGGGAATCAAGCAAATATATAAAGATGGTGGTGGGAAGTAACCCTTTATTGGATGTCTATGCAACCATAATTTTTTAACTGGAGGGCCAAGAGGGTTAGTTGTTTCGCCTAAAATTATCCATGTGGTTATACTAAGGATAATTACAATCTCTCGCAATGAAGGAATTGTAATTATCCAAGGAAAGAAGATGAACATGAACTGATACACAACACCTAGTTGTGAATCCCACTTTAAACAACAAAGTGGTCAACATATCGTCGGCACCATGCTAAAGTAACGAATGTGAAAAATCGCGTTTTTCAAGTTCAATGGTTTCCCGTAGTACTAAAAAAGGGCTACCTACTGGCAAAATGATGAATCTGTTAGATGGTCGTAAGCCAATGTCATTTTTACGAATATGCAGCTTTGACCGAAAAAGTTATGCTATACTAACGAATATGACATTCGACAGTTTACATAGTTAAACAAATTTAAAAAAAATCCCAAACGTTATAATCTGAACTAGCGAAAATGCCAGTTTCGTTAGTTTTCATTACCACTAAGACAGTTGAATGCGCATATTAAACCATTGTAATGTTTCAAATATGACACATTCGATAGTATACGTTGTAATTTTGTCTTTGCATAACTATTCATGAAAACGAATGCGTCATATTTGCTACTTAGAAACAATCTCGATAATTAAATCAAAAGTTAAAAGATGAATGGAATTTTTCTTTGCAACTAAAATTAACGTTTTGTTTTGTTGCCATTTTACGTCCTTTAACTTCTTTGTTTGTTTCGTTTTTCTCCTCCTTAATAATTTTTTCTGGATTTTCTTCATCTTTAATAAATATCGTCTACTTAGTTATCACAGTTGTTTGGGTTAAAAAAAAAGTAAATAAATAAAAATAAAATAAAAAGAATGGATTAAAAATAATTATTTGTATTTTTTAAAAATCGTCTGTTTCTTCGTTAATGTTTAATAGCTGTTGTGAAACTGTGGAGTTACTTGTTTCTTCAGTATAGTTCTTCATACCGTATGAGAATGGCAGAACGAAGGGAGTTTTTATATTCTCTAATTCATCACTCCCAATGATAGCCCTCCTGAACCTTTTATGCCATACGATGGTCAGATTTGTATATCGGAGGTGAAAAGAAAAAGATTTATTGCAACTATGCAATCAAGGGCTAGTTCCCAGGGCATACAGGTCTTTTTATGAGCAGCTTCTGAGTTCCAAATCAGTCCGCGATTCTCTGGCAGAGCCCGATAATACCGAAATTGAATAGTAAATTTATTTTTATGTACTATGTGCTTTTGATGAATCGTCTAAATTACTTACCTGATTATTTACTTTCCATTATTTATATTATATTTTTCTTGTGTTCAATGAAAGTTTTTCTTAGTAAAAAAAAACCGTTCGTTTAATTTTTCATCCATTATTATTAATTTTTATAGCAGTTTTGTAACCCAAATGTAAAGTATCGAAAATGAATGCCATGAAACTTCATTGCAAACTATCGAATGTTCTCTAAAATTTCATATTCGATACTTTACCTTCAATTCAGTGACTTTCGACCAAAAATGTCCATGTTGGTAAAGTAGCGAATATTTTTAAACAATTATTATTGACATATAAGGGCGAACCAAGGGAAAACTGAGCAGTGGTCATAACGTGGTCCATGTGTGTATGAGCATTAACGAAGATGTGTATAGAGAGCCACGTTAAGAACGGACTCGCAATCGGGAAGTGCGTGCAACAACATATCGTGGGGTTACAAGTGAAACACACTAAGTCAAAAAACATGATTTTGAGAAAACCGCTGATCAAAAAATTTTTATTTTAACTTCTCATTTCAAACCTAGTTCTTGAAAAACACACTAAGTCCATTTACTTTTACTATGAAATATTTTTCAACATTAGAAAGCAACTAAGTCCCGTAGTGTGTTTTACCTGTAAGAACTACTTGGCTTGAATACTTAATGTCATTACAGATTTGTCTAAAAAACTGAATTAAATAAAAATATGACTTAGTGGGTTTCACCAGTAGAAACAGCTCCTTTTTGTGTGTAAGGTAAACTAAAAATCTGAAAATTAATAATTTTGACTTAGTGTGTTTCACTTGTAACCCCACGATATGATGTGAGCTGGTTGTCGGCCAGCAGTGTCGTCCGACAAGTAAAGCTTGACCATGGGAGATGGCTCGAGCAAGGAAGGAGGGGGAGGAAACGGGTGACGCCATTTTAAAATAGTTATGATCACAGAGAAAAATATTTTTTTACTTACCCAGAACATTAAAATTTAAATAACCTGCATGATCTCTCTGATGTTACCTATTATAAAATCAAACTGTTCGTTTTAGCTTCAAGGACACCTGCCATCTCTGCGCGGTCAAGCTTTGATGAGCTTCAGTTGGTTTGTGACTACAAGGTGTCATCTGCTTGCAAGGGCGGATCCAGAAATTTTTCATTACTTATTTTTTACTATTATATGCATACTGGTTTGCAAGTATTGATCTCAAAAGTTTCAGACTTAGATTCCAAAACATTTCTGGAGAACAGCTAAAATCCACTCTTACCGCGACATGACTAAAACTCGTTGTTGCGTTTCTAGAACTTAAATAACGAATAATTACTTGTGGATAGTCTCTCAAGGAAGGGGCAATCGCCGTTCCCTTGCATCCGTCCCTCTCTATTTGCACGGATGTAATCTGGTCAGCTGAATTCAATAAAGCGACCGTGATGACCATGTAAATTTTACAATGTTGCTAACTGACCGACAGCTCATTCATGGTTGCACTCGCTCAACATGGGCGAGTCTATCCTTTAATATAGGGTCTCTCGTAATTCACCTTTCGTTCTAACTCTGCACAGTGTTTCTACATTATACTTCCCATACACCGAGTTATGACCAGTGCCCGGTTTCATCTGGTCCACCGATATGCCATCAAAAGTTCTGGAACACAACTTTGAAAGAATATTTTCTAGTATTAGTTGAATAATTTCGTAAGGATAATCTTAATTATAAACACATCCGCAAAAGTATCAATTTCAAAAACAAAGCTATTTCTGAAAAAAACGTTTAGTTCTCAATATCACAATTTCACAACCAAAGCAATATTTCGCTGTGTATATCTCGGAAAGACATCTGTTCACAAATGCCGGGTCACACAAATGGCGAAATAAATGCGTCGAAGAAAATGAAAACACGAAAAAAGAAACGAGCTCCGTAATCAGGGGCTTTTAGTAGATGCCCATTTGCTGTATTGATTATAACTTGTATTACAAGACGGAAAGCAATTCTTGAGGTAAATAAGTAATGGCCCGTAGTCATGAACAGAAAGAAAGCCGCCGCTGCATTGCAAATTTTCAAATTGCATGGGACTAGAGGATCTCTCAAATGGCAATTGGACAAAATGATTGTCTAAATTGCATTTTGTGTTCGGTGGCAATAGATATGTCAATGTATTGCTGAAGATGTATGTAGAACATAAAATTAATACTTAAAAAGTGATGTGTTTAGATGCCTATATTTCATCAAAGCTTCGCTTTTAATCCTATTTGTATATTTTGAAGAATCTACAGGAAAGTCGCTATGTATATTGAGTTGACATAAACCGCGTGAATAAAGGACAAAACACTGCAAATCATTTTTGTTATTTTATTAGTTTATTTTCAGCGCAAAGTATTATTTTATTTTTTAATTGCTACTGAATTTCGCTAATAGATATATTTCATACAGCTAGGGATGCACCGATAAATCAGCAGTACCGATTAATCGGCCATAATCGGCCATAATCGGTCGCTTTGCCGATTTTTAATAATCGGCAAAAACGTGCCGATTAATCGGTGGAAAAAATATTTTTTAAATATTTTTTTTTAATTCTTCCTTCACTAAGAAAATATAATGAACAATTCTATTAACAGTAATAATAATCCTCACAGTTGATATAATGGTTTCAATAATTATTTTTCCTATTTTGAACAAATAGAAAAACACACAGACAAACAAATAGACAAACAAATAGAAAATGTTGCAACATTTTTCATGTGCCGATATTTTTCTCCTTATCATAGGGCATTTAGACAACCTCTAATTTTTACAAAGAATAAAAGTCTTCAATTAGATTGCTACTAATAATTGAGAAATTTTAACTAAAAGCACTCGTTAGTTAGAATGCTCACCACAATTTCCCCTAATTTCTTATTTTGAATTTTCATGTCTATAGTTAACATAAATAACGATATGTGACTGAAATATTATTGGCAATAATATGAAAATTGGTTCTAAGAAATTGGATGAAATTATTTTAAGAAAATTAGGAAAATAGGGAAAAAAATCTTTTCTCAGAAATAAATTACTATTTCTAAAATCGGAATTGTATAAGAAATTAAAAAAAAACGATGATGTGAAATTAGTAGTATTAAAAACAATCAACTTTACCATTACCCGGCTCAGCCGATTAATCGGTAATCGGCCAATTTGCTTATCAGTGCATCCCTACGTGCAATAAAAGGTAGTGCTGTGAAATAGATGGTAAGTAGGAAAAATAATTTTTGCCTTTGATTTAAATGCATGATTATGAAAAATCTACTTAAAAAACTCGATATAGTGTAACTGAAACGATATAAAAGTCTCGATCATCGATCACGAATATAATGTATGCAAACGCTATGTAACTGAAGAAGAAAAACTGTAACCAACTCTGGGTCTATTTAAATTGGTTTTTGTAATTGATTTGAATTATGATTATTTAATTATGATTGAATTAAGAATGAAATTCACTTACTAAGAGGGTTGAATACTGAAATTGAGCTATTGCTATAAATGAGTTATCTATCGTTCTTTCTTTCTTCAAAGAATGCGTTTTAATATAGTATCGCTGAAAGAACGAAGTATATTAATTGTTTTCTTTTCTTTTGTACAAACGCTATTTTTAAAATAATTTCCAAAGTCGTTTTTTTTTAAATTAGTGAAGCAAATCAATTCTTTATTAACAACTCATTTTGATTCAGCCTAATACTTGAAATAAGGCTTAGCTCATTTTTTCTCTCTCTGTCTTTTTCCGTTCCTTTTTAGCCCACTTTCCCGTTAAAAATAAAAGAACGACGAAAAAAGTATTAGAAGTAGGTTAATGCATCTAAAAAATATCGCCAAGTCCAAAAAAATATCGAAAAAGTTAAAAAAAATAAAAAGGTAAAATGAATATCGAAAAATTAAAAATTTGAAAGTAGGGTATTGAGATGGGGAATTTGTGTGTCGGTCCGTCGGTCAGTCGGTCGGTCGGTCGGTCTGTCTGTCCCCCCTAATAACTTTGAATGAACATTCCGATTTGGACAAACTTTTTTTTGTTGGAAAGATCTCGGCCAGTACAGCTTATTCCCATATTTGATTTTTCGATTTGAACAATTTTTGGTTCAACTTTGAACCGTTCAAACAACCTGTCCTGCGATGCTAACTTTTGAGTGAACAGTCCGAATTGAACAAACTTTTTTTTGTTCGAAAGATCTTTTCAAGGATACTTCATTAACGTATCTACATTTTCAATTTGAACAATTTTTCGTTCAACATTGAACCGTTCAAACAAGCTGTCACCCGAGCATTTTTTCGTTCAACATTGAACCGTTCAAGCAACCTTTCCCCACCTAATAACTTTTGAGTGAACCATCCGAATGGAATAAACTTTTTTTTGTTTGTAAGATCTCGGCGAGCCTTTCCCATACATTCCCATATTTCGCTTTTTGATTTGAACCATTTTTCGTTCAATATTGTTCAGAAAAAAAATTAACATTAGCGTCTACGGGGAATTTAAGTTGAATGCTGATCCTGAACTTAAAGTCGGATTTCCTTCAAAGTAACTTCGTAAGAAAATGGTTTTGATAAATAATGTTTGTAAAGTACTTTTCTGAGTAATTTTCTGTGAGGACTTTGATTCCGACTCCGACTCCGCAAATATGGCGGAAATGCAGGCTCAGAAAAAAAATGACTGACTGTGCAGACGATTTTTTGTTTATTTATTCAATTGTTTTATTTTATTTATTTATTTTTTTTTTCTTGGCAGACGATTTTTTTTTGTAACAAAAATTTTTCATTCACGAGAACATTTTATTCTTTATATGTATTTAACAACTGGCAACGGATTAAAAGTGAAATTCGAGACATTTTATTAACGAACGAGTTTTTTCCCCCCCCTTTTTTTTTCTTTCTTTGATAAAATGTGTTTTGATGCTCTTTGTACTTTTATTTATTTATTTATTTTATTATTATTATTATTTTGAAAACGATGGAGGATTTTTTCTACGGAGGAACTGTAACAGTTACACTCTTTAAAAGGTGCGACAAAACTTTATTTATTCGTTAATTACTTTTTACGTGTCTATTTCATCTGATGAGAGGGGTATATTTTGCTTTTCGAAATCAGCTCTAAGTGCTAAAAAGGTATGTTTGACATAATTTTCAGTCTCAGATAATCAAGAGAATAATGATCAGATGCGAGAATGCCGATGTCGATGTACGGGAAAGTAGGCTCGTTTAGTTCTTGACAGAACTTCTTGTTCCTTTTGAGTGCTAAAATAATTATCAGCTGATGACACGTATTCTTTCATGGAAAATATTAACACATTCCAAGATTTTTTTTGGATGTCCAAAACTACTTTTGTCTCAGATTGATCACAATGTAGCATTTTGAAGCACCATAAAAATTTGTACGAGTAATTGCTTGGCGCAACTATTTTGGGGAAAAAAAGAAACAATCGAAGTTCTTGAGAGATGAAGGGGTTATGTGACAAAACAGAAATTGCAAGTAATAAAAGTTTAAAGTTTTACTGTTGCAGTTGTTGCAGCTTTTTTGTTTTCTGATTTTGTCGTTAGTGTGCGGATGAAGTTGGTCTTATGACTTTTCCTTTTTGATGCACCAATTTTCATTTGCTTACATGTATCCACTGCTTAACATTGTCCAGAGTGCTCAGTTTTCAAAATGTACCATTGTCCCTTCAACTTCCAAACCCTTCAATTCAAGGCTGACATTTGATTCCTCATGGCACTGTAATAGGATATAGGAAGCTAAATGACACCCTTAAATGGTGTCACTAGGGCTAGAGCGCTTCTCCCTAAAAAGTTCCAGTGCAACTAAAGTTTTAACAATGTATTAATGCAAAATAAGAAAGATCATAAAGCCTTTTTTCTAAAACAACGCAAGTAAAAGTTAAGTTAATCTAACTTAACAGTTTGCTACAGAGCCCAGAGTTTCTGCAACTCTAGTAAAAGCATCTTCGAATCTCAGAGTCATCCAGACATCCCTTAAATAACATTCAACCCACAATCTACCTCTATAAAAACACTTCTCCAGAGAAGTTAATATTGTTTTGAAGATAATTTCCCCGAAGTTTGGTTACTTAAACCTCACTAGCTTAAAGAAAGCTATTGTTTTTGCCCCCCATTCGACGCATATTAATATAATCTTCAAATTGTTGCATCAGCATAGGCACAAACAGAAAAGCTACAATGTAATGATCATCTTCAAGTAATTACGTTTCAGCTTATGGGACAAAAATCTCTATAAAAATAGCAGAACTGAGCTGCAAACGGCGATTACCATCCGCAATAACGCGACATAAATTCTCCCATCATAAAAGAAACGCTATCAATTTTGCCTTCTCACCACTTTAAAAGAGCACTTTATATTCATGCGCCGCCGTTGCGTGTAATTTTATTACAGTCGCCAGCCTTGACTCTCGACACTTTGCTATTCAAAGTAAGAAAAAAGCTCTTACTTAAGCCGTAAGTGACAAAGTGTCAATTTAAAGCGGTTGGCCAACGTACCGGAATAAATTTGACCAACACTTGAAACTGTTGAAAGCATAATAGCAGCTTGCAAATGGGGAACAGCTATAAAATATCACCATCCAATAAGAAGCCGAATGTGTCTCTGCCAACACCTCCCACCGCGATAATTATAAACAAATATAGCTCCAAGACCGAAGCCGCGTTGAAATATTCATAAATATAAATTATGGTCTTAACAGCTATTGTACTATAACGATGTGAAAATATCTCTTCATGCATTTGGAAGCAAGAAATTACCACAAGCGTTTGGCTCACAAAAATTTATGTGGTACTTTCGCTGACTTCTAATATTTACTTGAAATTAGGCGTGTCATAACTAAAGTGTTACATGTATAATGGTGTATTTGTATGGATGTATTTCATAACCAACATGGGAATCCCGAACGCTGAGACAGAAATATTTTTTTTATCTCTCGTTTATGATAATCAAAAGCCATTAAATCAGCAACATGAATAATACAAGTTACGCACATATTTGCGCTTCTGTTGTAGTCAATTGAATGATGCTTAAGAAGTTCTTGTACCATAGTTTATGGCGAAGTGGCTTCGATTCAATACTTAGTAATAATACTCTGGTAGTTGTCGATAAGAAATGGCGTCGAAAATGACACAACTTTTCTCTGTCACTGACGTTTTTCCCATGGTAAGTTTCAACGTAATGAGATAATGTTGATTTTAAACGATGTTATTTCTGAAGCTCTCAGTTTTTTTATATTCAAAATGTATAGTGCCTGAAAAAATGAAAAAGTTAGACTTATCAGTAAATGAACAGCTTGTGTTCTCTTTCAAAAATAAGTTTTCAAAAATATTTTCTTTGATAAATCGGCAATCGGCAATAGTCTGGAGAACATTAAGCAGGATACGATTAGAAAAAGTTATTTGATACCTACACTGTTAAATAGTTTGGTAGGTAATACCAAAAAGTGGTGCTAATTTACTGGCTTCAAACGATTTTGCAAGGTTTTACTGTGCTCTGTTGCAACATATGTAAGTCAGCAAACTTGCTTATGTTGAATGTCGCAGTTGCACCAAAGTATGACAAAATTAAGGCACCACCTTTTGATAGAATATTCCACATTTTTAACGATGTATTCATTTATGGGTTTATTGTACACTTTTCATTCCCATCCCCCCCCCCTCAAAAAATAAGGGAAAAAATCGACGCAGAACGGTAAACTTTCTTTTTCTCCCTTTTTTAAATAATTGCATCAGCTAAAATGTTTTTACTGTCATGTGCCCAATGTCATAGCTTTTAACGATTTTATGAACTTTTGGTTATAAAATCGGGCCTAAGTGATGATATAATGGGGGGCTGTGGGGTGTCGAGTTATCGAGGTCCCTTTGTATATGCATGTTGAATCTAATGACCACTAGAGCAACCAGAACTTTCTCCCGCACGGTTTTGAAATTAAAATGTAAGTTAATGCAAAAGGAAAAGTACCAGAAAGCGAAATTCAAATTTGAAATTCTTGAATAAATTTTGAATTAGTGCTCGGGCAACTTTTTACGTTAAACGGAAAAGCCAAAACCATTATATTTTAGAGCTATCAATCGCTGCAAGCTCCGCTCAAATCCACCACTGACGTGGAGAAACCTCATGAAATTATACATGAGTTTATAAAAAAAATTAACAACTTTTCAACAATTCCCTACAGAACTCAAGTGGTAAATAACCGCCAAAAAACCGATTTCGTCAACTAATAAATAATTCTGAATTATGATTACTCACATTTTGACAGCAAATAACAATCAATCTCAAATTCTTGCATTACCATTGCTTAGCAACAACTGCAAAAACCACCAAACAAAATTAAATCCTTTAAAACATTATTTAAATGATATCCAATGCCAAACACGGGTAGGATAATTTAAATTTCCGGGTATAATTGAAGTAGCAAATTATGTTCTTGCCGAATAGCATTAAAGCAGAAAATTCTATTCTTGCTGAAAATCATAGTTAATTTTTACTTAGACCTGTTATATCGCACTCAACCTGGCCGAAATGAATTTTTCATACGAACGATATTTGAAATTTATCCCATTTCACGCAATGGGACTTGATTAGAATCATGTTTTAAAGATGAACTGCTTGATAGTTCGATTGCATGTCATTTTGAAACCGCTTGCAACTAGCAGGTGTTTTTCACTCAGTTTATTTGGCGTAACTATTAACATGAGTTTTGTGGTTCCAGATTTTTGACATTATTGTTCCAATCTGATAAAAATACTTCTTTATGATTAAATTTTTTTCAAATTATGAGTTGTCACTAGATAAAATACTTCTAAAATTTTCTAAATTACTAGCTTTTACTCCATATTTATTTATTTTTATCGATTTTTGTATCTCGAATAGAAGAATGTGTTTGGAAAGCATTCAAATCTTAAGCGTCAGTTGAAGCTGAGAAAAATTAACAAAATAAAGCACTATTTTGAGCAAATAATAGTGACCTATAAAAACTGAGACGCTTGCGGCTATGTTTCTAAAATTGTTAATTCAATACACCAAAATAACTATAAAATTCAATGCATACCATAGAAAAGAAATGCGCTCGAAGTCGCCACAATCTAACTTTTTGATTTCACCCTAAAACCTTGTGAAAACTGGTTTTTTTTTTAAACCAAAATGATCATGATCAAATCGAATCCTTTCTGCATAAAAGTTGTGATGGACTCAAGTCAACTGTAATGCTGGCTTCACATTCACGTGGATCCTATTAGCCACAAAATATCTTTTCGCTGTCGCCTCTTTTGCTAAAAAGATTATTACTATTGCTTTTACTCCAAAAAGCAGCTACAGCCCTTTTCCCTTTCACGTCATAACACTTAGGGCCCTGCTCCACATTGACGTAAAGCAGAAATATAAAGCAGAAACGTAAAATGGATTAAATGGTATTCCTATAGAAAGTACCCGGATTTTCAGTTTCTGCCTTCGGTTTCGGTCGCGTTTTCTGCTGATGTGGAGCAGGGCCCTTAGCGAAGTCATGTTCCTGTAGCATCTAAATATGAGACATCATTTTTAATGATGGAGCAACTGACAGCTATTGAGAAAGCTATATAGAACTGGTTATATAAAATTTAACATTCAGTTTTATACAACTAGTCTCAAGTTTCGTAGATCCGGTTGGTACACTTGCTTGGTGACATCGCAAATGTTGAATTGTTTTCAAATCTTTGAAAAGTCTGTGAAAACAAAACAAAGAACAGGGAAGAATAAATTTTCTGGCCTTTGACATGTATAAAACTGTCATCTATAATCTGGAATGGGAAGGATGAATTCTTTGGAATCTCGTACTAAGCGAACTTCTTCCCTGGCATTTTCGACCAGTCTGATGAACAACATCGCATTGGATTAATCCGTCTGATATCGAATTGGTCTCTTGACCTAGTTTTGGTTCGTTTTCAGTGTCTTTAAGCATCCAGTTTTGAGTTGCAGCAAATCTTTCACCATTTCTGAGATATGTGAAAAAAACTTCACTTAAAATGCCCTAAAGCTTCCAAATGAAAAAGAGAGGGAAGGGATATCAGGGAAGAAAATTTATCGAACCAATGCAATAAGCATTTTTCTTATAACTGTTTTCCATTTAGGCTTAAACGTATGAAAGCCTAAATGGAAGCCTATTTATCTTTATTTGTAATCAATTCTAACACCCAACTGTTAGATTATGTACTTCAATATGCTGTTGTTAGAAAATATCAATGCCAACAACGCGATTAGTACACCAAACTTACAACCCTGCTATTGCATTTCGTGAGAAAACGGATGGTAAGTTAGCTCAACGTTTATACAAGTCAAAATTGTGTGCTAAAGAATGTCCAAGGTCATCCTCAAACGCAACAAGAAGACCTTTACGACAAAATTCAAGCGTTGAATGTAATTTAGATGACAAATGTTAATAATATTCACGAAGTATGTATATATAAAGTTTAGTTATACACTACGTTTTAATAAATATAAACTTCAGAGCACAGAAATTGTATGACACGCATGTATATGAATGCCTATTTCATTTCTCAGCTACAGTCAAACGAATTTTCGACAAACAAGGCACAACGCGGAGTAAGACACTTCTCCATTAACGTGACATTTGTCACACACGCTACAATTTACCAGCATTAATCACTCGGCTAAGTAATTTAAAAACGCAGTAAAAGATACATAATTGAAAATAATGTAGCCATTATGGAAATTGCAAACAGCAAAGAGTCAATAATCCGAACTAATTATGGTTCCACTGGATTATTGGACTGTTAATATTTTCAAACAGGAAAAGTTAACATTCATGTCATTTCTGTTCACTGATGTTGAAAACCAGATAACAGCGGTTTGGGGTCTTCATTTTCAAGGTGAGTTTGATACTTCAATATTGCGAAATGCGTGCATTTTATTCGAGCATTATTGCAGACTCTGAAAGTACAATACAGAAACATTGTAAACTAGCCACACTATCGGTTTGTTCAAATTAACTGTAGTTTGATATCACTTGCACATGTATTATGAATTGAATAAAATTTAAAATTCTTAATGTTTTCTCTCTTTCGTAAATGGTAGTAACACCTTTCTCACTTAAATAAACAGTTATGCAAAATTTATAAAACTAGAAGCTTTACAACCAACGAGCTATTTTTAAGCATATTATACAGGACTAGTCATATTCTGATAATTTCTGACTAAATCAATTTAAAAAAAAAAGGATCTCTAGCTTCTATGCTAAATTTATAAAAGTACTACTTGCTGTACAGCAAATTAGCCATTTGTATACATACTTCATAGGGTAAGTCATTTTGACGCATTCATTACTCAAGTTATTTGTACTGCATCTGTAAAAGCAATTTAACTTTTATGACAAAAAAATGTATGCTTTCAGTTTACGTTTTCAAAAACTAGCTATTTGTATAATTGCAATTAATTTAATTTTGTTATATCTTCTGTGCTAAACACATTCGTGAATAAAGTTACCCTTCATGCGACGTGAAAATTTCCAAAGATTTCTATTAAAATTCTGTAAACAATTTTATAAGCAAAATATATGAAGAATGCATTAAGTTAGATCCATATTGCACTTACAGAAACTATACCTTCATTGAAAAGAAAGATTTTATGCCGACCCAATTTGGTTCTATAAGCGGTCAAGAAGAAATACATAGCATAAAGTTTGGTAACTTCTATGTGAAACCTACAAAAGTGAATAAAATTGATCGATCGCAAGTGATGTATCCCTTAAAACGTGAAATGCTTCAATGGTTTCTATTCAAATTCTTTCAAAATGAATAAAAGCGTCATAAAAAAAGAAAAATCATAGAACACAAGCAAAAGCTACAATCGATTTAATTATTTACTACGCATATAGAAGGAAAACTCATTCATACGAGTGAGTTAAGATTTTATTATGAAGCTATTAGTTTCTGTACGCGGTGCAAAAACAAAAGCATTGTAAACAAAATTAACTTCTTTGTCAAACTCAGAAAGTTTACGAAGTTCATCCATCATAAGTGGAATGTATCATTGGGATGTGAAATTATCCGATGATCTCCATGAAAATTGTTCCAAAAACATTTCACAAAATGCAAGAAAAACGATTAAGAATGAATCAAGTTATATCAATGCTACGAAACACTTAGCCAACTTGACTCTAAATTGTTAATTATGATTATTTTCTGAACTCATCAGGTTCTATACACGGTGCACAGTAAAACAAGCAATGCATAATGCAAACAAAAAAAAATAATAACAATATTAATTAGTGTGCACCAAACAAATAAATTGAACTAGTCCATTCACCACACTCAGAAAATTCCATTAAAATCAGGTTTTAAAAATATCTCAAAATCTGGAAATTTCCCAAAATGTGAGCAAACCTTGAAAATTCAACTTACCGATTAAGAGTCTTTGAATCTTTGGTCACTACTTGATTTCATTTTATTATGATCTTTATCTTCCAACAAGAAGAAGCATGCACAAAACTCACGAACCGCTACCGAATCCGAATATATCCAACACGATGAAATCTTTTAGCAACAAACGAAACTCATTGAAACATCTGGCATCGGAGTAGTATTTTCTCACGAATAAGCCTGCGGAGATCTTGGAGCATTTGTAATGTATTTTTTCGCAACAATCAATCCTCGACACCTTCATTTGCTATCACACCGTCGAGAGATGTAACTTGTTATTATATTCGTGCATAAATTGTTGGCCTTTCTTGCTCCGAGCCACAGGAGGAACCACATGTTTTAGACCAATTTAGGTAACTTTTGCGCAATCGTAGATTGAAAACTGACTTCCAAAGCTACGCATGTCTTCGATTGTTATCTTGCGCCTGATAGCCTGGCAATTTGAGGTGTGCTGCTTCATTTTTCCAACGTAACACCGTAAAAAAAATTGTGTAACTTAACTCCCTGCATCCAAAGCTGCCTCCAATACAATAGAGCACCTTAACTGATAAAACTGGGGGGTCACGTGGGCCTAGAGGTGGAGTATTCTCTTCGTAAGCAAGTGGTCGCGGGTTCGAGCCCCGCCTGGCCCATGAATGTTATTTTATCCTCTCTGTGCCGTAAATCTGTTCTGAGTTTGTCAGGAAGCAAGGCGCTTAGTACGCAGTCCTCATGTATGTTGAAGCTGGTGGCTTTTGAATTAAAAAAAAACTGATAAAACTGGGGGCTACGGTGATCTAGAGGTAGAGTACTCTCCTCGTAAGTAAGTGGTGGCGGGTTCGAATCCCGCCTTGGATATGGATGTTATTTCAACCTCCCTGTGCCGTAAATCTGTCCTGTGCTTGTCTGGAGGCAAGGCGCATAGTGAGTAGTCCTCATGTTTGTCGAAGGTGATGGCTTTTGTATTAAAAAAAATAAAACTGATAAAACTGGTTTCACGTTATGACCCATGCGTAACATTACAACGTTATGACCTATGCGTACACATTATCAGTTAAGTTACTAAATTGCATTAGAGGCAGTTATGCTGCAACCGCTTTAAAAGAGCTACAGGTGCACACATTTTTTACAGTATACCGTAATTTTGATTGTGAAGTCCGACTTCCATAGTACACACATGCCATAGGGACCCGTTTACAGTGTAGGCAAATATCCACAGCACAACACATTCACACAAAGAAAGGACAAGGATTGAAGAGAGAAAGTACATCCACATGCCAAAGCCGGAATCTGAACCCGGAACCTTCATATCCGCAGTCAGACTTAACTGACCATTGGACAAAATGGTCGGCGCGCATGTCATTTACCTTTGTATTTGAAGCTGCCGTTCAAGACTTGATGACGGCGGTACGAACTCAGTGTCTCTTCTTTGCATATCGTCGCCTCAGAACAACAGTAGGACATCTTACTGTTATTTCTGGAATTGTATGTACTTACATTGATTTCAGGCGATGATATGAAATAGTTTGACCATGAAGTGATGGCGGTGGAAATGGAAGTAGAAACGGACCACTGGATTTTGAAGTAGGAAGGATCAGCAAGATCGCACATGGCAGTAAAAACTTTACTGCTTTGCACGTTGTCGCTGATCTTACCTATTACGAAATAAAGTGGTTCGTTTCCTCTTCCATCAGTTCCACCACTATCTCTCCTTTGTCCAGCTATAATATCAAATTCTACTCTATACAAAAACTACACAGCTTTACATACATCAGAGAGCTGCGAACGAAGCGCCTTACCTCCATACAAATACAGAAAAGAAAATAACACCCAACACCAGTGAGAGTCGATCCACCGAGCTTCTTTACGATGAGGCAGTGGATAGATCAAGTACTTCCCTCCGCTCAACCAGAGGCACCAATATATATTTATTATTACAGATTTACAAATACAAAGTGAAAGGATTTACAGCAAAAAGAAGAAAAAATACATCCGGAGCGGTGGGAGGTGGTGTCTAACCCATCCCCTCAAGAGGACAAAGCCAATACTTTGCCCACTTGGCCATTTAAGCCCATCATTTGCTTTTCTGCTTACTACACTAGGTGGCCAAAAGTATCCGGACACTTTCAAAAATTCACATTTTTACATATAGCTCGAGGAATAAGGGATCAATTGTTCCTTAACTTTAGTCATACAAAATATAGGCTTTACCGAACATTTCTAAGTTGAAATTAAATTACCCTTGCATTTGGGGGATGACAAGAAAGGGGGTTGAAAGAAAAACTCTTTTTGACCATAACTCTTTGAAAATAGCTCGGAATAAGCTATAAATTTCAGTAATTAATTAGCATACTATGTATAATTACTGTACAAATTTTTATGAACGTACCACTCTTACTTCCGAAGAACATTTGAAAACAACATTTTTTAAAAAACGGCAACTTTATTTGAAGGGTTTTCGCTCAGAACACGCAGAGTTTTTTATCAAACCTTGTCAAAATTTCAGGAAAGATGACAAAATACAACAGAAAGAACATACTAAAACGGTAAATAAAAATATTAAAAATACGATGAGATATGAACGTTAAAAGGAAATAATTTTTCACGGCGCATGCGCGAACGACAGAAATTTATAACTACAAAAATATTGTACCCTGATTTATACTGCATCTTATAAAAAAAAGTTCCAGTTGAATATCATGAAAATTGAAAAAGATATCAGCGATCTAGTGAGCTGAATTTCATTCATTCGCAGACAATACATAAACAGTGAGGGTCTGTCCACAAAGAGCTATTTTTAAATTAAAGGTTATTGCGTCATCGTTCAAAACCAACGTTTCAGGGGTGTCCGGATAACTTTTGGCCACCTACGTAAAAGGTCTTTTTGGCCGAAAAGGCGAAATGTGACTTCTATGCAGAATATAAATTTTCAAACTGTATACAATTTAACATTGAAAAAAATGCTCGATTGTCACCACACTATTTGTGGACAACCCCTCGCCATTTATGTATTGTCTGCGAATGAATGAATTACAGCTCACTAGATCGCTGATATCTTTTTCAATTTTTACGATATTCAACTGGAACTTTTTTTTATAAGATGCAGTATAAACCAAGCTACAATATTTTTGTAGTTATAAATTTCTGTCGTTCGCGCATGCACCGTGAAAAATTATTTCCTTTTAACGTTCATATTTCATCGGATTTTTAATATTTTTATTTACCGTTTTAGTATGTTCTTTCTCTTGTATTTTGTCATCTTTCCTGAAGTTTTGATAAGGTTTGATCAAAAACTCTGCGTGTTATGAGCAAAAATCTTTCAAATAAAATTGCCGTTTTTTAAAAAATGTTTCATATCTTCGGAAGTAAGAGTGGTACGTTCATAAAAATTTGTACAGTAATTATACATAGTATGCTAATTAATTACTGAAATTTATAGCTTATTCCGAGCTATTTTCGAAGAGTTATGGTCAAAAAGCGGTTTTTCTTTCAACCCCCTTTCTTGTCATCCCCCAAATGCAAGGGTAATTTAATTTCAACTTAGAAATGTTCGGTGAAGCCTATATTTTGTATGACTAAAGTTAAGGAACAATTGATCCCTTATTTCTTGAGCTATATGAAAAATGTAAATTTTTGAAAGTGTCCGGATACTTTTGGCCACCTAGTGTACTTTTCATCACAATTGCTTCAGTTGTCGAATGTCTTGCGGAACTTCTCATCTCCTCTTGGCTCATTACAGCTCATCATAACCCAGAAAGTCCACCTCTTGTTCACTTACTGGACCATAATGGTGGGAGTCTCCTCGTAGTGTGGGTAACGTTTAATACTCACCATCTACCCCTTACGGATATTTGACCTGATTTGATCAGATCAGCGGCTATTGAGGTGCCTGATATTTTACAGTCTTAAGGGGGATCCAAACCACTGACGAATGTGAGCAGAAAAATAGCTCGAAACATGCATTCGCTTTCTAGTCCAGGGATTCGACCCTGAGATCCATTGAGCTAGAGCAAAAAATTTTATTGCTTATATTACCTTGCTAATCCATAAGTGTTTGAATTTTGAGTTTCGTTCTTGAAGTAACTTACTGCTCACTTTTATTTATTGTGGAGTAGCATACCATCTCAGTTCTTCACTTATATATAGAATAAATATTTTTATTCCTCATAATTTCTTGCAAAATAAGATACATCACAAAGAGAAAGAAATTCGACAACAGAGAAGTCGGGAATCGAACATACAACCTCATTTACAGGGTGAAGACAGCTGTCAGAATTAGTACTTGTTACCGCTCTGCCTTGGAAGCCAAAGTGTTTGTGCTTCATAATGTATTCAGGTTTATGACGGGATTATAATCAAAAAAATCCCCAGTTCTGATTTTTGATACTTAAATTTAAAAATTCCATTTACACACACTGAGAATACAGTACTCATTTTTTTTTATTCATTGAAAATAATGATCATGCAATAATATTTTTAAAATAATTAAAAGTTTCGTTGAAATTCCTTTTCAGTGCTCAAGAAAATCTATCGATCCCGATACCGATGCCTTAAGAATCAATAATTTATCACTTTCTGGATTCCGATTCTGATTAATCATTCTATAACCGATTCGTACTTAAAAGTACTATAGCAAGCACGTCTTATTCGTTCAGTTTTTACTGAATAGAACCATAAGAATTTCCCAATTAAGCTCAGACTTTGCCCTGGACCTGAAGTTATTTCCTTCCCTTTTCTTCTCCACAACCAGATCAGCTAATCATGATTGCCACCATATTACCATCACAATCTTTTAAGAAAGTGTTATTATTATAGTGTGAATTCGGACCTGGAGATCTAAAATTACAATTTCCCAGCATGTCATTAAATTCCAATATCGAACCCGAAAATATTTTTGATCTCGATTTCAAAGCAAAATGAAAAATAAAGTAATGCGTGCATGTCATTTAGAAGTACAGTTCATTGACAAAGTTGATACTTCATACTACCCCTGTTGCAGACTTTGAGCCCATTTTGAAAAAGGGAATACACAACGTCTAAGATCAAAAAAAAAAAAAAAAATCAATTTGTCATTGCTACTTTCCGCAGTATGAAAGTTTTTTGTGGCAAACTTAGAATAGTGAAATATTTCTGTCTAAAAAAGGGGGGTAGTTCAATACTCCGTTCTTAAAATGTAGTGCAATTTGTAATGTCCGAATGCTTTCTTCTTCTTCTTTTTTTTTCATATTATTTGGGTCATAAACTTAGCAATTCAGCAATAAACATCTTATCCCATCTCGATACAACAATCAATCCCTCTATATGAAAATTACTTTGATGTGTCCCTTCAATATTGTTGCATTGATGTTTTGCCGTAAAATGTTTTACTTCCCTTAACAAACTTCACCAGTATAAACCTATCAATCTTTTCGCTGCATGTGCAAGTCAATTTTGCTGTCAACATGAGTAATACATGCAATATTACTACAAACTGATTTGTTATCACCGTGCCATGACTGATTTGCTCGAATCATATAAATTCTAATAAAGCTTTAATGTGAAAATAAGACATTAAAACAGTCGTGTTTGCACTAAGCACCTCATAGTACTAATTTTCTGTTAAATTTGCATTAAAATTCAATGTACTACGATAATGGTATCGATATTAATGCAAAAGGGCAAACAAAAGACGAATGTCTGATGATTAGGTACGGAACAAATCTGAGACTCAGATCAAGCCCGGGGAAAGTTCAATATGCACGAAGAAATGACCAATCAATAAAAACAATTAACACATTTTTTTTTTTCGCTGAGTATGTAGAAGATGAAACTTTAGAACATAATTTTCGTCTCACGCGATGCACAGTGAAATCATCATTAAATCAGAAAAGCTGTGAAAATGTCGTGCAGAAAGTGATTGTAAAAAAAGCAATTTAGAACCGGATTCCCGCTTGAAAGTGGTCGCTAAAGATACGTTGACATTTTAATCGCCCTCAGATATGACGAAGAATTATTTTTAAACACTCTCTGTTAGGTGGCGATTTTGAACACTGAAAAGAAAACCACTGGCATGAGATCTCCCTTTAAATTTTTGAGTTTGTTCCAAAGATGTAACAAAGTTACTCCTTCTCTATCCATAATTTTTGCAAACAATTTTCATTAACTGATTTTCATGTGCAAGGGTAAAATCAACCTCAGAACCGGATTAACGTAAGTCCATTTTCATTACTTTTCAGTAGAGGATGAAAACGATTGTTGGATACATACAAAGGACTGAACTCGCGCTCTTTTAACGCTGTTAAATTGTTGTGAAGGAATTTTTTTTCTCGCATAATGTTCTTGTAGGTCGATGTGGAATAAGATTTAACATACAATGCAGCAAAAAAGTGAAAATCGCCATTTTTGGACGTCTTTCTTGTTCTGAGGTACAGAAATAAAGCCACATTGCAATCCACAACTATTTCATGTGATTGAACATTGACAGAAAAATCCCTGTATAAGCTCACTTAAATTTTGAATTCGTTCCTGAAATGTATAACAAAGCTACTAATTCTCTATCCAGAATTGTTTTTCTTGCCAGGAATGATGTTTTTTTTCGTTTTGTTTGTTTTGTTTTGCAGCTAATGTTTGGAGACTGCTATAAATTTATAAAAAAAAAAACATCATTTATTTTTGGAAGAATGGTAGGTGATACAGAAAAAGAGAAATTATAAATTCGCTATTTTCAGTCAAACATATACAAGAACCCTATATTTTCATTTGAAGGATTTTTTCATGCAGTACAGTGCAACATATCACATATACGTCCGCCGTGAAAATCGCGCCTGGCACTCACGAACAGTTCCACTTAAAAAAGGGTAGATGGGTTGTGGGTGATAACTTTCCGAAGTTTTCATTTTAAAACTTGCATTTACTACATCCTTTTGACATATTCAACTAAACTATGTATTTGAAATTAGCAATCGTTCCACGTTGTTTGATACGGCTCAAAATGCTTTTAATTGGTCTTCCCCTTATTGTTATCTTAACACCCCTATTTTATTAGTAAGATCAGAGAAGACCAGACGCATGCGCGGAAGGTTTTACCAAAGAAGATAAGACAATACTGTCTGTTTGCGTTTTGTGCGCCTGGCAGCCACGGACGCTTCCATCTGAAAAAGGGGAGTTAGGTTTTGGATGCGCACTACCCGATGCCTTCAGCATTTGTTCGCTTCCTACCTCCGTGTTGCTTTTCCCCCCTATTTCGAGAAAGTCCGAAGAGATTTGGCGCGTGAGCAGATGCGGCGGCGCGGTCGCACGAAAAAATTTTAGACAGTAGTCGCACTTTTATTTCAGTTAACAGACGGCAGACGGACGTAAACAGTAGATCTTTAATTTTCCCTATTTATGAGGGAAAGTTTGAACTGCGCATAGGTTTTAAAAGAGAAAAGCTTTACTTAAAGAAACAGAGAAAGTTAGGAACATACTTAAAAAGTTATACATCAGCTATTAAGTTCATGTTTTATTGTACATTTGCAATTGTGCTTTTCGGAAGAATAATCTAACAAACATGTTCGGGAGATAATTTTTTAAATAGTATTTTTGTAGGTCGATTGGTTGGAAGAATTACACCGGTCAACAAAAAAAAAATTTTTTTTCTGAGTTTCTGTTTTAATGCATGAAATCTGATAATAGGCATCGAAAAAGACTCAAATATCCATTCTTGGCTTTTAAAGTTGCTTTTGACTGTTTCAGGTCACTTTGAAAGTTTTAATTGCTTAGCTAAAGAAAAAACGACTTTCATCGATTTTTTAAAATTTTGTTGGTAAAATTATCGTCTGCTGAGTTTTACATTTGCTATTTTTGAGTTTTTTTTATCGTCTGCAATTTTTTAATGATTTGCGTCGTAATGATGATTTTGAACAACGTTATCAAGGGCAGTATAACGAAAATATGATGGGAGACTATATTTGGTGTTTAATACGAGAAAGTCCATATCAACATAAGAAAACCACTAAAATTACTCTTTTTTGAGCTTGGCTTTTCATTATTTTACGTTTTTATGCTATTATGTTTTTCTTACATTTAAATTTTAAAAACCTGATGCTCGGAAAGTATTTTTTTACTTGTGTCATTGAAAAAGTCCAGTGTTTCTCTTAAAAATCCAAAAAAAGACCCATAATTTCTTCAAAAACAAACTTTGATCGAAAAAATTATTTTTTCCTTTATTAGAAACATAAAACCAAATAAAATTTCATACTCAGAAGCCAGACTCAAAAATCGTGTTGACCGGTGTATTTATGAGTAATGTACAATCATTACCAACATATAACCGATGCATTGTGTATTAAATTAATAAATCTAACAGTATTTTCTAAAAACGAGAAAAATAATATAGAAGTGGCTAAGAAAAGGACAAATGAAAATTATGTTTAAGTAGTACGTTGGTTCAGTTGCAGTCTAAGCATATAAATGAAAGGGAGTAAAAACGTACCTCGAAAATGAGGTTTACCACTGAAAAAAGTTAATTATCAAAATTCCAGTTTTACTCTAAATAAACAAGCTATACAGGGTGAGTTCGATCGAATCTGCCATACGAAAAGGGGTGATAGAAGAGCCCAAGTGGAGTATAGAATCACCCATTAGCGGTGTCAATTCGTAACCGTAACCGAGTTATGGTATATTTAAGGAAAATTCACAAAAAAACAAAATTCTGAGAAAAAGACCAATTTCTGAAGTTCCTGTTGGGTCTACGCACAAAATAAGCACATATTTCGAAAGAGCAGAAAAAATCCTTTAAAATGACATCTTTTTCATCAAGATAGTAGCACTTTATAGCGAGTTACAAGCTTTCAAACACTGGAAACACTCAAAAATGAAATTTCATCAAACTTTTCAGTCAAAAATTTCAGAAACAACCGTATGAGCTACAACCGATCAAATCTACTAAAAACTGGCCCATTTCACTAGCTTTCAGATGATACAACAGAAAATCACATTGGGCTTTAAGTTCAGCAGATATTCTGGCTTTTGTTTGTAACAGTATGAAAATCGCCCTTCGTCAAAATAGGGAAACCAGCGAAGATTCATAATTTTATGTTCTAAATTTTATATTTCATGTAAATGTACTGTTTCCTTTATTCAAGAAAAGGAAAGTTTTAAAGCTAAATATTAAATTGTAACACTTTATTGAGTTAACAATCACAACACGAAGAAACAATGGAAGCATTACTTTAACGCGCTTTTCACAAAGAAAAATTCAAAGTAAATGAGTTACACTAACATCTATGAGTCTATTTACATGTAAGCAATCTTCAAAATTTCCCAGAGCTACTGAAATTATCATCCCCCACACCAGATAGAAGCCCTTGGCCTTTTACGAGCGGAAACTACCGTCGCTCTCAATGAAATTTCATTTTCACTTTTGCTACCGCTCCATCAAGCCAAATGCGCAAATCCTACCAACTGGTTGCATCTGAGCAGTAAATTGCTTGTTTCAAGAGTCCCCAAACAAAGAAGTTCACTGGCGTCAGGTTTGGTGATTTAGGTGACCAAGGAATGGGACCCAAATGACCAATCCCTTGCTGATTGTTCTGTCAGAAAGTCTCGAACTGCATTTGAAGAATGTGCAGAAATACCACTGTGTTGGAAAATTATTTCCGCTCTCTCCCAAACAGAAGTAACATAAAGTAAATCAGGCAAGCACTGATTCCAGAATCTCTAAATATTCTATTCCTGTCAGGTTACATTGAAACTCTATCAACCGATCGCCGATTACGCCAGACCTTTAAGCTAAATCACATTTGAAACCACGAGTCTCGGATTAGTATCGCAACAGTGTATCAATTTAAATTCCCCTAAGGAAACAATCTTCACACAAATAAATCTTCAATACATGGTAACCATTTCACACAAGAGCATTGGTTTAGCAACCCAGATCTCCAAAACGAGTAAAAATTTTGCAGATGTTTACTAGGCTGAGACATTCAACTACATCATTTCCTAAAAAAAACTGGACAGGTGAGTCGATGTTAACTCGAAGTTGCACGATACATGTACATTTCTGTGGCATCAGTATTTTGAACAAAATTCATTTTCAACCTTATTTAAACTTATCATTCCAAAAGCGATTCAGCTTAAAGGTTTGACTTGGCGTAATCGGCGATCAGTTGATAGAGTTTCAATGTAACCTGACAGGAATAGAATATTTAGAGATTCTGGAATCAGTGCTTGCCTGATTTACTTTATGTTACTTCTGTTTGGGAGAAAGCGGAAATAATTTTCCAACACAGTGGTATTTCTGCACATTCTTCAAATGCAGTTCGAGACTTTCTGACAGAACAATCAGCAAGGGATTGGTCATTTGGGTCCCATTCCTTGGTCACCTAGATCACCAAACCTGACGCCAGTGAACTTCTTTGTTTGGGGACTCTTGAAACAAGCAATTTACTGCTCAGATGCAACCAGTTGGTAGGATTTGCGCATGTGGCTTGATGGAGCGGTAGCAAAAGTGAAAATGAAATTTCATTGAGAGCGACGGTAGTTTCCGCTCGTAAAAGGCCAAGGGCTTCTATCTGGTGTGGGGGATGATAATTTCAGTAGCTCTGGGAAATTTTGAAGATTGCTTACACGTAAATAGACTCATAGATGTTAGTGTAACTCATTTACTTTGAATTTTTCTTTGTGAAAAGCGCGTTAAAGTAATGCTTCCATTGTTTCTTCGTGTTGTGGTCTTCTGTTGTGATTGTTAACTCAATAAAGTGTTACAATTTAATATTTAGCTTTAAAACTTTCTTTTTCTTGAATAAAGGAAACAGTACATTTACATGAAATATAAAATTTAGAACATAAAATTATGAATCTTCGCTGGTTTCCCTATTTTGACGAAGGGCGATTTTCATACTGTTACAAACAAACGCCAGAATATCTGCTGAACTTAAAGCCCAATGTGATTTTCTGTTGTATCATCTGAAAGCTAGTGAAATGGGCCAGTTTTTAGTAGATTTGATCGGTTGTAGCTCATACGGTTGTTTCTGAAATTTTTGACTGAAAAGTTTGATGAAATTTCATTTTTGAGTGTTTCCAGTGTTTGAAAGCTTGTAACTCACTCTGAAGTGCGACTATCTTGATGAAAAAAATGTCATTTTAAAGAATTTTTTCTGCTCTTTCGAAATATGTGCTTATTTTGTGCTTAGACCCAACAGGAACTTCAGAAATCGGTCTTTTTCTCAGAATTTTGTTTTTTTGCGAATTTTCTTTAAATATGCCATAACTCGGTTACGGTTACGAATTGACACCGCTAATGGGTCGTTCTATACTCCACTTGGGCTCTTCTATCACCCCTTTTCGTATGGCAGATTCGATCGAACTCACCCTGTATACTCTTCTTCGCTGTATAGTGTTGCCATTTTTTGAAACCAATCTAATATGGAAGAAAATATTTTATTTTCAGCCATTGGGATTACTGACAGTTCTTGGGAAAATATGCACACTCACTTTTTGAGGTTCTGTTTTCACTTTGTTTTCTTTGTTTTTTTCAATATGTTGATAGACATACATATTTAATTCTAAAACAAATAGAGAAAAATGTATGATTAGTATTTGCCCAAATTTTGCATAATATAAGAATTGTTGCTATGGGACAGGACATGTGGGTGACATTTTACACAGAAATCTTTTATTTTAAATGAAATAAAATGTCAAATTTGATATAGTTAAATACTGTACTAAAATATATAAAAACATCCAAAAAAATGTTTCTTAAGGAATAAAAAAATTAAAATCAGTTTTTCAAGAAATCAATATGGACAAAAGTTTTCCCATTCTTGAAGTATCACTTGCTTTAAAAATAGTGAAGCACGTGTAATCAAATAAACTTCCCAGGTAGCACAAATAACGTTTAAACGTTTTATAAACGTTTTTAAGCGGCTGTCACAACGTTAATAACCATTTTACAACGTTTATAAAACGAAGTGTGCTACTTGGGTTGTTTTACTTCACACCATTAATAAAAAAAGTTTTAATTCCACTTATATATCACCATCATTTTAACATTATTAGCGATATAAAGGCAATCATAGGGTAAATTTCTCAGTGCGTCTATGAATAAGGTGAAACATTAAAGTGCCAATAATAGTTTCAATTTTTGCTTAGAAACTGTCCAAAACTTCACAAAAAAAGGTCCCGACGAGACATTATCTCCAACCATCTGCGCAATCTCAAACAATATTAGTTTTACCCAACAAAACGTTTTGTTGCCGATTGTCATCGGAGAAGTCATGACATGGGGGAAAAAAATTCGAAATTAATGATCGAATGTTGTCCGGATTCACTTGACAAGACTCGGGACAAGCTGGGGACTCACGCAAATGCCCGGACATGGGCGGCGACCATAGCCAAAGCGCTTCCTGTTTCTGAAGAATAATAAGTACATGAAAAGTGAGGCACTAATTACAAAGAAACCCTCATGTAACGGAGTTAAAACGATTAGGCGCTCTCTCCCGATGTGCCATTTGCGATGTGTGCCGAGTGTCATTAGGACAAGTTGGTACATGCTATTTTCGGCACCTGAATTACTTACGGCGGAATTCTTGGGCATTCTACGATGGGCATAATTAAATATGAATCGGAAAGGAAATCGACGAGTGGCGGAAATGCAGCCAGGTTTCGTTCTGTCAGCAGCTGATTCTACAGAAGGGGAAGTTTCAAAAAGTTTTGAAGGTGTCTGTGGTTATGGCTTGTTATTATTTTTGAACACATCTAGCCATGTATTTAAGGCGGTATCCAAGGAGGGGATTTAGAGATGTCTGCCTCCCACCCCCCCTCCCCTTTCACCACAAACACTGAAACTCAGAAAGTTCCCTTTTTTGCCATAGAAAAAACAAAAATTAACCATTTTCACCTCTAAATCTTTCAATGTCTACACCACTGCTCTAGAAAATTGTGCAGCCAAATAAGGTTCAGAAGATCTTATCCGGCTATTCTTTTTGTATGCAATTCAAGTCGAGTGGCACAGTGAGCCAAATCACAGCGAGCAAAAGTGCCTGCTTTAACTGCCAAGAAAATGAAAATAAAGAAGGAAAATTTAGAGGTTCAAGTTCAAATACAAGGACATATAAAACAATGGAATCTTTCTCTCTCCTTTTTTTCCCCAAAATTATGCACTTATTCTAATGGTTCATCAGACCAGACTCAATATCGGAGAGTTTCAAATTCGGAGCTCATCACTGAAAAATATGCACCAAATATACGGTGCAGAATAAGATGGGACTCATTGGACCATGGTCCACGTTTGACCGTTCTCAGGTTCCTCACCCCTTGCCTATACTTTTCATTCTACATAGGTGTCAATGTGATGTTTTTGCTTAAAGAAAAAGAAAGAATTGCTGCAAGAATCATTTCATGGAAACAAAATTTCCTAGAAACTTTCCAGTGGACAGCTTTTTTTTCTTTGTTTACAATGTATGGTTTGAAATAAAACGATGAGCACAAAATTCAAACGATATTGATTTCTCCATGATCTAATACTTTAGTTTTCTCCGAAGATTGCAAGGATAGTAGCTGTAAAACTTTTTAAGTATCTGGTTCTAGAAAAGTGTACTCAAAACCCCTAAATAAATGCTGACGTTCAAAATAAACATCCACATCTTACCAGCAGGAAGAAAAAAAATCCCATTAGAAAAAATCCTTCCGTTAGTGTAATGAGTCTATAAAAAGAACAATATATATAAAGATTCAAAACATATCATTTGACTGCATTACTCGCTCTTTTAGAACCCCCAGAACCACACCTTAGTACGATTCCTTCTTTTCCATGGGAGTGGCCGAACTTTCGAAGAAAGGTAGTCAGTAGTTTTGGAAAAGTGGTCGTATGATTTGAGGCGGTAAAATTCCCACGATCTATCTGCCAATCTCTGAACTGAAGAGGATGGTTAGGACACAGCCCACGCAAAGATTACCGAACGAAGAAAATCTAATATGGTGCGCTTGTTTGGGCATTAATGCCTGTTATTTATGATATTTGCTCACTGTTGCTCACGGATGCTTTAGCAACAGATTTTAGGTTTGGGGAATGTAGAAATAAGGATACATTAAAGTGGTGCACAATGAAAGCAAAGCAACGGAAATGTTAGTATAAGGTGTAACTAATGATTTTGGAGCTTCAATACCTCGCCATAGATCTCAACTATCTAATTTGGACCCATTGTAACTTAAATTAATCGAGAATAGGATTTAACCTGCTGTTTCTCAAGATGCATTACTATGTTGATTACATTTCTCGTAACACCTTTTGAAAAATAGAAGACAACAAATGACAGTTGACCCTATAAAATATGTAAAAAAGGGAGGGGGGTTTCTTTAACGAAAAGAAAGTACACGTTGCAATTCGTAACTTTGCTTTGCTTTTGTTATTTTCATTAAAAAAAAAGCCGTCCAACAAGTAATGCAGGGTTCTGAAACTTTTCTGCATGAAAGAGCCCCTTTTTTTTTCAGATTTTTTTTAAGGAAAAATAATAAAATTGCTATTTCCTGTAAAACACGTACTTATTGTGGAAATAAACATTTATTCAATTCAACGTCTTATACAAAACGAATAAAACCTCATTCTGATTACGAATTAACCTAAACCTAATTTTAGTGATCTCTCTTTCAAGCAAGCACAGTAGTGTCTAAATGTCTCGATTTCATTTTCAAACTGCATCTATAACACATGTTGATTCGCAAACAGGAATTATAAAATTTTGCTTGGCAATGCAATTTTTCGATAAACTTTTCAATGTTATCTTTCTACTCAAATGCTACAAGAAGGGTTCTACTAAGATACATGATGCTCCCTAACCCCTGACCCCAGGTAAAAATAGACTCAATTTTTTATACGCGGTCATATCATTTACGCTGTACGTTGAAACTTACTAGGTGAACCGTTATATCTAACGACTTCGGTTCCATCACGTTTTGGATATGTTGTGATTTTCTCCTTCAATCCGATACATCTGGCGGATATAGAATATATTTAATTGTTTGAATTGAAATGAAATTAACCTGCAAAGAAATGTTTTGTCATGAATACATTTCGCAGCGTTAAAAAAACTGTTTCACGAACAGCAAACTACTGTACACAAATTAACACAGAGCACATTTTTAATTCAGTAAATAATTGAAATACTACGTAATCCCACAGAATTAATGACAATAATTTGAAAAGTTATGATAAAAGAAGAGAAAATAGCTCTCTAAGACTTCTTTTTCCAATAATTATTTGTTTGTGAAAGATGATCAAGATATGGTGGCGGAGAAAAAGAAAAGAAAGAAACTTAGATAATAACGCTGGCACATCAAACCTCTTGACACCCTGTTTTTCCACTCACACACAAACACGCTTCAATTACAATCTTTATCGACAGTAACAATCAGTGGCAACGATTGCTGCATTATGTCGCAGTCACTTATCAATTACACTACTTCAACACAAATCGTGTTGTTTGCTATTACACCTGTAGCACGACTTAACAGCGCAAAATCTTTATTTTGCTCAAATATTTATGGTTTTATGAATTCCCCATCATCAAAACATTGTGCAGTCACGATTGATTGGCAGTTTGATTTCTTTTATTTTTTGTATCTTTTTTCGTTAAGTTCATGAGAATGAATTTCTAAATATTTCTGGATTTTTATGTAAACGTAGATTACAGCTGTTATTTGACACGTTTTATTGGCGATTTCAGTTGAAGTTTGCGGAATGTTTCGCAGTATTCTATAACACGATTTTAATAATGTAAAAGCACTTATTTTCGTAAGTCGTGTAATTTTTACAAAATAAAGATACCGGTGCTTTGTGGACTAAAAATTTTGCGAATTTTATATCAATAGAATCGAAAGTTGTTTATACACTGCTGGACATTGAAAATGCAACACCAAGAAGGAGTGGTCAGAAATTCATGCAAATTTTACCGTAGACGCACGTCACTGAGTTATGCAAATGATATGAAATGCGCAGCTCTCCGACGCACGTGAAGTAAGATATAAGAGAATGAAGTTGAAAAGTGGGCTATGTTCATG
>JAXGGA010008765.1:0-55003 GCA_038373865.1 Uloborus plumipes
ATTCATTTGTTGAAAAGCCATCTACTTATATTAAAAACTGAGTATCTATGTCTGCTTCTTTCCCTTGAGCGAGCAGAACTTGCTGTAACTTTCCTCACCATTTTGAAGGCGCGAAGCATCTCAATAATTCGAATGATTTTTTTGATGCAGGAAAAAAGTGAAAGCGTGAAGCGCCTGTTAGCGAGCCGCCTTGGCGCGAGTATTTTTTTGAAACATTCTTTACTACTTTAAAGGCGCGAAGCGCCCGTGCAACGCCGGGCCACGCAGCTAGCTGCTTGGGCATTAGTGGGCCACGTACGTAGTATGTCTTAAAATCTTATGAAAATTGAATTATATCAAATAGTATCACAACAGAATGAGGTAAAAGTTGGGTGGCGGGGGGACATTATGCATCAACATGCCGCAGGAAGCTAATCTAGCTGCCCTGGCAGCTAGTAACAAAAATAATAAACGTCAACAAACCTTAACCAGCAAACGATAAATAAAAAATTAATTTACTACTTTAAAAGAGCGAAGCGCCCGTGCAACGCCGGGCCACGCAGCTAGCTGCTTGGGCATTAGTGGGCGTACGTAGTATGTCTTAAAATCTTATGAAAATTGAATTATATCAAATAGTATCACATCAGAATGAGGTAAAAGTTGGGTGGTGGGGGGGGGGGGGACATTATGCATCAACATGCCGCAGGAAGCTAATCTAGCTGCCCTGGCAGCTAGTAACAAAAATAATAAACGTCAACAAACCTTAACCAGCAAACGATAAATAAAAAATTAAAATCTCTAAATCAAGACATTTACTGCAATTTATTTTGAAATTTGCAACTCCAGAGCTCGAATACGCTAAATTATGGCGATTTACCAGGCGAATTGCAGGGGTAGAATGTTTTCCTTTTGCTTCACAGAGAATATGGATATATTCCGAGCAAATTCAATTGTGGATTGCCATATTACTTACATTCGAATTTTTGTAACAAATGAATGCCATTACTTTAAAAAAAATTCTTTTCTTACAGCACGTAATTTTCATTATCGTCATACTTATTAAAAATTACATTTTTCCTAGAACTACTAGTTTAAGTTTCACATTTTAAAATTTGATCCAAGCTAGAAATTTCTAGTAGTCGAAGTACATTTTTTATAAATTTTAACTTGAAAAAAAATTCTATCGTTAAAAATAGCGGCGAAATGTCAAATGGAATGTATATTTATTATTGAGCCTTTTCACTGGCAGATTTCTAACAAAACAGTTCATTTTTAGCATTTTACATTGTAAAACTTGACCACGGAGAGATGGAGTGTGACTACCTTCGGAAATGGACCCCTTCACTTTGCCATTGGCATAATCAGCGAGAATTTTTTTTTTTTTTACAAACGCGGTTGATTTTTGTTTTTGCTGACAGCGTAATCTTTTTGATACTTCTTCCTATAAAAAATGAAGAGATCCGTTTCCGCTTCAAGGTCAACCACCATCTCTCGTGGTCAAACTTTACCAACACCGTTCATTATTGAAAAGAATAATAACAATTCGCAAGTACAACAAACTACAGGCCGCTGCGGCCACTGTTTAATGGCGGCGATGAAAGGTAAAACAAACGCACGCCGCAACGCATAAATTGCTTCTAAGATTAGTAAATGATAGCAATCTTTGCTCGTATGTATGATTTTTTTTGTTCTTTATTTCTTTGAAATAGATTTTTTAAGTTTTGTGGATATTCTGCTATATAAAAAGCGAGGAGAAATCAACAAGTATTACAAACTTTAGAGATTAATATACGAGGATTGTTTTCTTTTCAACCCCCGATAGGCTATAAAAAATAAACGGATTCGAATAAAAAAAATATTTTATTATCAAAAGTAAGGTACCAATGCTCTACAATTCTCTACATAATCACCTTGACGATTGAATCATTTGTTATATCTGTGAATAAGCTTTATAATAGCCTCCTTGTAAAATGTTGCCGCCAATGATTGGAAGTGAGTTGTGACGGTGTCCTTGGGTTCCACGTCCAGGGCCGTCGGCACGGGGGGGTGTGGGGGGGTGCTACACCCCCTCACTTTTCTGAAGAAAGGGGCCGCCGATTTTATTTTATTATTAAAATGAAATTTTGGAAAAATATTTCAGGACTTTAAATGAAATTTAAAAGAGAAGTGGAATAATTTAAACATTATTAAGAATATCAGTAAACCGGAATTTTTAAAAATGTCCTGTATTTTCCGCGGCCCCAATTATTACTTATCAAAAATAAATAATTGGGGCCGCGAAAAATAGTTAAGAGTCCTTCACAGCAATATTCGTTGCGAAAAATACGAAATTTTCTCGTTCATGGGGTCATGTAAACGGGAAACTACAGGTCGCCCTGCCCAGTTTGGAAAAAAAAGTACTGTATTAATATGTGCGAGAGATTTAAAAGGTACGCGAACCTCTGTAACTAAAATTAGTTAAATTAATAAAACATAAATCAAATTATATATACATAATTCAATAAGATTGATGCAATATTAAAAAAAAGAATATATGCATAGGGCCGCCAAATTTTATATTTTAAATAAATTAAAATAAAGGATTGATGCAATAATTAAAAGGGGAAAAAAGATAATATGAAGGGCCGCCAAATTTTATATTTTAAATAAATTTAAATAAAAGAAAATTACAGAAAATACCATTATCGAAAGATAGTGCAATGTTTAAACTGAAGATAATTAAAAAGAAAATTTATCACTTTTCACTTTGTGTTGGGACCGAACGAATTTTTTTATGTAGTAAATTTGAAGAAATAATAATAATAATAATAAAAGTTTATTACACTGAAATTTAAAAAAAGGGGGGGGGGGAGAATTAAACGCGGTTGCCTTCTCCGCGGCACATTGAAGAGGCTCTTTCAACCTCCTCAGACCATCAAAATGAAAATCGCATATTTTGGTGAATATTGTGCACACGGCCCACACGGTATAAGTTACTGTGATACTCCAGATTTTTTTTTTTCTAAATCACATCGCAGTCAAACGACGCAAAACTGCTCATTGACAGTTTTTTTCGGTGGAAAAAGGAAACAAACAAATGCACGGGACTAAAATATGAGTGTACAGGCTGTTTTGCAGAAAAAAGGCACCGTTTTGTGTCGAAAATCAACGGGAATTTCGTATAGCTCGCGGAAAATTGAAGTACCTCAAACGATATATTTTACAGCTATACTTTATACAGCTATATTTTATTATTTATAAAAGGACAGCAGTTTTCTGAATTAAAGGAATTAAAGGAAAGTACAGCTCTCTTTACTTGTACTTTTATTATGTTTTTTTATTTGTAAAAAATAACCTTTATCTGACAGGTTCTTTTTTCTTTTTTTGCGTCATTTAAATTTAAGTTTTGATTTTGAAGTATTCTATTAACAATATTATTTTTTGTTAAGCTGTCATATGAAACTAAAAATAAACAGATCGAAGCAGAAGTTTTAATTTTGCCGATTAATAACTCCGAAGCTTGTTTAGTAACCATATTCCTCGATTCTAGAAGTACCTCTAGAAAAATTGGTGTTATGACTTTAACAGAGGCTGACTTATGTTAATTAAAAAACGGGATAATTTTAGATGCTTTAATAACTGTCTGAAACGTTTTTCAATCATTTGTTTCGAATGAGTTGCATACTTTTAAACGATTCTAAAATAAGAAGAAAAACTCAGTTTTTGTTGTATATTTTCCCTCTCATTTTTAATCAATTTAAGAGACATAGCACGAAAAGAGTTATTTTCTATTGATCACCAATTTAATTCGGGTATTCGCGTCAAGCTTACAATGATTCATTTAATGAAATTTTATCACTTGAAATCGTAAAACTACAAAGACAGTATTTAAAAAGCTCGCATACCAGACGAACTTTTTCTCTCCTGACTTCTCATTTCTGCTAAAATACAGCTGCTAGTCCAGTCATATTAGACATTAAATTTGCAAATCGGGGTGTAGTTCTGATTTTTTAATACGTAATTTGGGTCACCTAGGGTAGTGTGAATCTAAGTTTGCAGTTTTCAAAACCCTGTGCTCGCGGCGTAACTCACGAAGAACTGTAAAATTTCCCGATTTTTTTCAGTTTTTCCTTTATAACGACTAAACTATAAAACTTTTGATTAAACGTGTGAATAATCATTTTAAAGAACACTAAATTTGGAACAATTTAAGCTGAAGTGGATCTCTGTAGGACCAACGGGTTAGGAGATTTTGCATTCCGAAAATTGGCCATTTTTTGCGAAAAGTGAAAAAATTACGCTCTGATTATGTTTCGGATATTAATATCGATATGAATTACTACTCTACAAGAAACAAAACGGACAGGAAGTTACTGCAAATTTTAATGGCTTTCATTTAAGCCCCCAAAAAAGTCTGTAGAATCAATATTTCATTTAAAATAATTTTTAAAAAAACGTAAATTTTGATTATTTTGAGAAATTAAAGAAATTGTTTCTGACAAGAAGAAAGGAGGACTGGTCGATTAAAAAAAATTCTTAGAATGGAATAAAAAAGGGTAACACTATATTACAACGTTATTTTCATAATTAAGAAAAATCTTACAGGTCAACTTCGACATACGTACAGCATGTCCTAATGTACTGTATACGACTTACGCAAAACTGAGAAAAAGTTTCGACTCTTTTTAGTTTTTTCTTTTTAACTCCTAAACAATGCAACTTTTGAGGGTACATGTGAGTACCTAATTTAAAAAACGATAAATTTGAAACATTTTAAGCTCAAGCGGAGCTCTGTAAGACCAACGATTTAGGAGATATTGCATTTCGATTTTTTTTACGCTTTGACCACATTTCGGAAAAAATACCGACATTAATTTTTACTCCTCAAGAAACAAAATGAACATGAAGTTACAGTAAATTTTATAGGCTTTCAGTTAAGCTCAAAAAGAAGTCTGTAGGTTAACTTTTTACTTTGCAATAGCGAAAGAAACAAATATCTGTTCTAGTGAAAAAATGAAAAAAATTTTTTGATTATACATGTGAATAATCATTTTAAATAACACTAAATTTGAAACATTTTAAGCACAAGTGAAGTTCTGTAAGACTAATAGTTAAGGAGTTATAAAGGAAACAATGAAAAAATTCGGAAATTTTCGCAGTTTTTCGCGAGTTACGCGGCAAGCAAAAGTTTTAGAAAACTGCAAACTTAGATTTACACTACCCTAGGGGACCCAAATAACATTCAAAAATCAAAACTACATCCCGATTTTGCGAATTTAGCCCTTTTCTTTGCACATTATGACTGAACTATGCGACTTAGGCGATGCAAGGGCATTTTTGATCCATAAAATTTTAACAAAATATTTACGATTTGCAAATTAGCTCCAAACTATGAAACGTGATTTCTTTTATTGTCAGTTCTTAAAAATAAAAAATAAATAAAAGGGGAATGGTGCACTTTTTCTCTTCAGAAAAAAATAATTTTTATAGCAATAATATCCAGAAAATTTAAAAAACTACTATTCAAAATTTTCTTGCATTAATTTTGAAGAATCATTCTCTCACCTTTTCCATTGTTATAATCAGGGCTGCGGAGTCGGAGTCGGAGTCGGAGTCGAAGAGTCGGAGTCGGACTGATTTTGGACCAAAGGAGTCGGAGTCGGAGTCGCTGAAAAACATGTCGACTCCGACTCCGACCACCTCCGATTTGGATGAAACTTTATAGAGGTGAAAACATATCTTTGAAACTAACAGATACAAATTTTCAGCGTCCAATATCGAAATCCTAAGCATCTAGGATCATTAAAAAGGGCTTCAAATGACGGGTCTTTGCAGCAAAAATGCAATGTGTTAAAATAAAGTCTGGCCATTAAACAAGAAAAGGATTAGTTTTGTACGGAGTCAAATGACAAGAGCGGCACTTGTCTACTGCTCTGGAGAAAATGAACTTTTTGGGAGGTCACAGTGACCTCCGAGAATTGAGATAAATGTGGTGAAATTACCTGCGAGAATTCTTGAGAAAATTGAACTTTTTGGGAGGTCACAATGACCTCTCATGACCTCCAACTGGGATGCCCCAGCTTGCTATCCCCCACCCCCCCTAAAGTGAGTCCTGGCTGCGACCATGAATAAAAATGAAACTTTTTAAAATGGACTTAATATTTCAACTTTTGTTTAGGGTTTTTCCATCTTCATATTTGGGTAAAAAAATAATTAAAAAAAACAGGAGTCGGGAGTCGGAGTCGGAGTCGGAGTCGAAAGTTTTAAAATCCCGGAGTCGGAGTCGGAGTCGGAGTCGACCATTTTTCCTCCGACTCCGCAGCCCTGGTTATAATGCATCTCTGTATATGGCGAGGGTTGGAATGGTGAATAATTCAAGGGAGAACCCCCCCCCTATATGATGAGCCCAGGGCCGCCAAATTCTCAACACCCCCCCAGATATTTCAGCTAGCGACGGCCCTGTCCACGTCACTTTTTATTAACTGATGTATTATATATATCAGTTAATAAATTATTAATTTCTTTTAGCCTTATGCAGTTTTATAAAACTTGTTCCATTTGATTGTCTGAAGTCTTAAATCGGTTCTTTATAATGACAACGCAGATGAATTATAATAAAATGTTATGAACATGAGTCAGACCTAAAAAGTCAAAACACGATAAAAATGGGGGGGGGGGGGGAAATCAGTAACAGAGACTTGTTTTGAGTGCTAAGAATATTTCATATTTATCCTGTAGTTTTTTTTTTTTTCATTTATGAATTTATGATTTGAATAGTTTTTTATATACCATACGTCCACTCCAGTAATTTTCTTACCCCTCCTTACTTTTTGACGGCATTTTATTTGTAAACTATTGTGGAATTACATTCTAAAATGGCCAAAGTTTACATTTTTTTTTAACTGTCCATTCTAAAATATGTATCACGTTTTAAAAACTTTTTTATTCTTCGGTTTTTATAATAGCATGTTTCCTTTATTTATAACTATTCAGATTTTTTCACTCGTTACTCGTATTTGTTTGCCTCCAAGGCTCAATATTAATAGAATACAGATTTTAAACATAATAATAATGTGTAAAAGATAAAATACTCGTCAATCACTCAAAAAACCACAACCGAATAAACTTTAGTGTGAAACCAAAAATCTTAGACAAGCTCCAACTTTGTAGCGACTTCTCTCCAAACGTAAATTGTTTAGAAGTTTAGAAATTTTGCGTTGTCTCTATAGAAATCGTATGAAAGAAAACAGCTCCACTCTTTTTTATGCACTGCCGTTGAGGCATTTCATTATGTTTATCGAATGAGGCTTGCGCTTTTATTTATATCCTCATGTCTCAGTTATTTCTCAACGTTTTCTAACAAATTTAGCTACACATAAAGCACAAATTTCTAAGAAAAGTTGTGCTTTATTAGCGTTGATATTTCAATACGGAAAAGGACATTTCCGCCGCAAAGTTTATCTCTACCTTACCCTGCTTTTCCCTTTATCCTTATCTTTCTTCTATACATCATTACAGGGAAGTGATGTCATGCTGTGTATTCATTTGTATTATATATTCTAAAATAAAAAAAAAAATCCAACGTCAAGGTGAAAAATGCAGAGCACTATGAGCACGAGAAATCTTTACTTTATAAACACGAAATTCACGTTCTTTTAGAACATAAAAAACAAAGAAATCAGAAAAACACAGGATGGAGCGTTTATCTGTTCAAACTTCGCCAATTTTTCCTTCGCCAACATTACACTCTACTTACTCAATTGGCGGATCAGTCCCGTCGTACGAAAAAGGAGGGAAAAAACGCGGCAGAGATGTCTCAAGGGAGGCAAGGTAGGGATAAACTTTGCGGCGGAAATGTCCTACGCTGCGGCGGAAATGTCCCATGCCCTTTCAATAGAATAATATTTCACGCATAAAGCAATTTTAACTGTTCCCATTTAACCATTGTTGCAAAAGTTGAGCAGGGAAAAGTCCATCGAACCGTAACTATGACAACCATCAGGGGGAAAGTGCGGAAAGTGGGAAATTAATTTTACTTTGAGCCGCATCCTCTTGTTACACGGGGTATAAATAGATTGACACGCGTAAAAAATATTTCATTTTCATAACGTGCCTAAGCAAACATTTTTAAATAACAAGAAAAGGAGGTCGATATCGAAAATGAAAGAAAACATTTTTCTTTGAAGAATAGCATTTAAAAAAAAACATAGTTAAAGCAAATCTGCCGCCCGTGAAAATTTTCCGCCCTAGGCAGCTGCCTAGTCTGCCTATTGGGATATTGGGTTATGCCTCTATAGTTTGTTGAAGTTGCGAATAAATTTTAATGCAGTAAAATAAATGTGCAGCAGGCGATAAATGTAGAACGCTTTGCTCTACTGTTTCCTTCTTTTGTGGTCTCATATAGTCAAAGAATTATTTTCTTTTTTATAAAACTTAACATATCGCCCAAAATGTCGCTAAATTCAAATACAGCACTCGTCCGTTTTTAGCCTACTTTCCCGTTAAAAATAAAAGAGACGAAAAAAGCATTAAAATTGGCTTAATGCATCTAAAAAATGTCGCCAAGTCCAAAAAATATCGCCAAGTTCAAAAAATATCGCCAAGTCCAAAAAATATCGCCAAGTAAAAAAAAGTCAAAAAGAAACAAAAAAATGAAATAAATATCGAAAAATTAAAAATTTGAAAGTAGGGTATTGAGATGGGGAATTTGTGTGTCGGTCGGTCTGTCGGTCGGTCGGTCTGTCGGTCGGTCTGTCGGTCTGTCTGTCCCCCCCTAATAACTTTTGAATGAACATTCCGATTTGGACAAACTTTTTTTTGTTGGAAAGATCTCGGCGAGTACAGCTCATTCCCGTATTTGATTTTTCGATTTGAACAATTTTTGGTTCAACTTTGAGCCGTTCAAACAACCGGTCCCGCGATACTAACTTTTGAATGAACAGTCCGATTTGAACAAACTTTTTTTTGTTCGAAAGGTCTTTTCAAGGAAATATCGCCAAGCTCAAAAAATATCGCCAAGCCCAAAAATATCGCCGAGTCCAAAAAATATCGCCCAGCCCAAAAAATATCGCCAAGCCCAAAAAATATCGCCAAGTCCCAAAAATATCGCCAAGTCCAAAAAATATCGCCAAGCCCAAAAAATATCGCCAAGCCCAAAAAATATCGCCAAGTCCAAAAAATATCGCCAAGCCCAAAAAATATCGCCAAGTCCAAAAAATATCGCCAAGCCCAAAAAATATCGCCAAGCCCAAAAAATATCGCCAAGTCCAAAAAATATCGCCAAGCCCAAAAAATATCGCCAAACCCAAAAAATATCGCCCAAAATATCGCTAAGCCCAAAAAATATCGCCAAGCCCAAAAAATATCGCCAAGCCCAAAAAATATCGCCAAACCCAAAAAATATCGCCAAACCCAAAAAATATCGCCAAGTCCAAAAAATATCGCCAAGCCCAAAAAATATCGCCAAGTCAAAAATATCGCCAAGCCCAAAAAATATCGCCAAACCCAAAAAATATCGCCAAGCCCAAAAAATATCGCCAAGCCCAAAAAATATCGCCAAACCCAAAAAATATCGCCAAGCCCAAAAAATATCGCCAAGCCCAAAAAATATCGCCAAGCCCAAAAAATATCGCCAAGCCCAAAAAATATCGCCAAGTTCAAAAAATATCGCCAAGCCCAAAAAATATCGCCAAACCCAAAAAATATCGCCAAGCCCAAAAAATATCGCCAAGCCCAAAAAATATCGCCAAACCCAAAAAATATCGCCAAGCCCAAAAAATATCGCCAAGCCCAAAAAATATCGCCAAGCCCAAAAAATATCGCCAAGTTCAAAAAATATCGCCAAGCCCAAAAAATATCGCCAAACCCAAAAAATATCGCCAAGCCCAAAAAATATCGCCAAACCCAAAAAATATCGCCAAACCCAAAAAATATCGCCAAACCCAAAAAATATCACCAAGCCCAAAAAATATCGCCAAGCCCAAAAAATATCGCCAAACCCAAAAAATATCGCCAAGCCCAAAAAATATCGCCAAGCCCAAAAAATATCGCCAAGCCCAAAAAATATCGCCAAGCCCAAAAAATATCGCCAAGCCCAAAAAATATCGCCAAGTTCAAAAAATATCGCCAAGCCCAAAAAATATCGCCAAGCCCAAAAAATATCGCCAAGCCCAAAAAATATCGCCAAGTCCAAAAAATAATGAAAAAATGACTGACTGGGCAGACGATTTTTTGTTTATTTATTTATTTGTTTTGTTTAATTTATTACTATTGTTTTTTTTTTTTTTTTTTTTGGCAGACGATTTTTTTGTTAACAAAAATTTTTCATTCACGAGAGCATTTTATTCTTTATTTATATTTATTAACTGGCAACGGATTAAAAATGAAATTCGAGACATTTTGTAACGATTTTTTTTCTTTCTTTGATTAAATGTGTTTTGATGTTCTTTGTTCTTTTATTTATTTATTTATTTTTCTTTTGAAAACGGTTGTGGAATTTTTCTACGGAAGAACTATGACAGTTACGTTCTTTAAATGGTGCGACAAAACTTTATTTACTCGTTTATTTACTTTTTACGTGTCTACTTCATCTGATGAGAGGGGTATATTTTGCTTTTAGAAATCAGCTTTAAGTGCTATAAAGGTATGTTTGACATAATTTTCAGTTTCAGATAATTAATAGAATATTGATCAGATGCTAGAATGCCGATATCGATGTACGGGAAAGTAGGCTCGTTTAGTTCTTGACAGAACTTCTTGTTTCTTCTCCGCCTATCAAAAAATGGACTCGTATTCTGATTTCGTTGACTCCATCTTTTCACGACCGGCCTTGACCTTGCACCTTAATGAGATAACCAGAAGCTGCAAAACTGAAAATAGGCGGAATTTCATCAAAATTTTGAATGAGTTATTTAATTTCTTGGTGCAACCCATTCACGCATCGTTTTTTGACAAATCGAAGAAAAAAAAAAAACAATCGGCCTTGCTAGAAACTAACTTATAAAGTGGTTCGGGTTATCTCTATTACGACCCCGCCCCCCGCAACTATCATTTACATTTTCATCGCTCAATAGCCGCAAAAATAGTATTCATTCTGTTTGCCTCACAATCGCGGTTTTTTCTTCCCTTTTTCAGATAATACCCTTATCTTCAGTTTGTTGTCTGATACGAATGCTTCCTTAGATGTATTGAGTGTTTTGAGGAAACAATCTGTTTCTCTTAACTCTTTCCTTCCCCCCCCGCTCCCTCACTGTACCGTGACAGACCACCATATACCCCCCCCCCTCGATCTGTACAGTGAAATCGAGTTACACTGAATAAAATTTGTGTTCCCTAGAAGTTAGTATATCTGTGGCTTGGTTCTAAAAGGGCCTAAGTCAAAAATGTTAGTTTCAAGAAAAAGGCGATGAAAGATATTTGAGATTTTTTAGAATGCCCTATAACTTTCTTAGATTAAGATTCCCATTATTATTTTTAGGTATTTGTTTATTGTTCGTGTAAAGAAACAATTTTTTTATCATATGAATTTTTTATATACTATATTATATATTATATAAATATATAATATATATAATAATTTATATAATATATAATATATATATTATTATATATTATATAGACATTGGCCTTTGTAGAATTAGAGTTTTACTAAATTAGAAACTTTTGATGTAAATAACACAGAATGTGAAAAAATTGACATTGGCCCTTTTAGAGCCAAGCCACAAGATGTATATTATTTCTCTAGTCTATTTTCTGTTACTAAGTCAATTCATCCTTATTTCTCTATCAAATTCGACGACTTAACCCTTATTTTAAAGCTTGTCGTGCTAGCCATTGGCGAAAAGTAGACCCGCTTACCCTATTTTTGTGTCAAAAAAGCCTTTTTTAAAAATTACACATTACTTCAATGAATAGCAATTGAAAACTAAGATGCGGTGTCGCGGTTGAATTGTGAGCGTCATATTAGAACCCCACATATCGTAGGTGTTGATGCATGAGTATTGTTGTAAGATTTTAAACCAATTGTACTGTTGCATTAAAACGGGAAAAGAAAATGTTTACAACACAATTGTTCAGCATGAATAGAATTTCTTAAGAGCTGCTTTTTTTGAGGTTATTTCTTTAATACTAGTCATGCAATGTATATTCGGCCAAAGCCGAATTCGGCCTATTTGGTCCATCCGCCGAATATTTGGCTTTTGCCGTGTACCTAGTTTGCTATTTGGCCTTGACAGAATACTATGCCAAAAGATATATTTTATTTGCTCATATTGAAAGTTTTATGCACTTTTATTTGTGTTTATCATGTTTAATGGGCATTTAAACTGAAATCCGGTTGTTCAATACATTGCCATTTTTAAGGATATTCAGTCACTAATTGAATCGATTATTTCGAAAAGGTAACATCTCGGTTTTTTTTCAGAATTAATTTTTTAATGGCATTCTGTTATTAACGTATAAACACGTTATTCCTGTGAAAATGGAACATCTCTGCAGTTCTATCATTGCAATAATTAGCCCTTTTAAGCTTCTTCGTATTTTATAAATTAGTTTTTTTGCTCCCCTGAAAAATTTTAAATTTTAGAGATATTCCCTTTTCGAAATAATCGATTCAATTAATGTCAACTAAAACTGTATACTACAAATCTTGACCATCTTGTTAACACATAAAATAATACTACATAAAATTATAGGATAAAGCAGAAAAACGAAATATTTTTTGGCGTATTAGGAAGGTTCGTGTACTTATTTTATCTTGTGAAACATACTTGGTTTGTTACTGCTAATTTTGGTAAATCTAAATTAAATACTATGTTAAATATTTCAAATTCTCTGAATCATTTCAGAGGTTACCATTTATTTTTCCCCTTATTTATTTGAAGAGCTTTATGAAATAATGTCTGTAAAAAGAAATAGGGGAAAGGGGGGCACATGTGAACAAAAACGACATTTTGTATATTTTTCATTATTAATTTGAGATATAAAAGTAACAAGTGCTATACATGAATCAAACATTTGCTAATGTTTTCATGCAGTTACCTCTCTTCTTCAACGGTGAATTCCAGCCAAAAAAAGAGAGTCTAAAATATGAAGAAAATAAATACCTTTGTGCGATAGATGTGAAGTTTATTCCAACGTTAGAGATGCACAAATATGCAGGTATACCGCAGACACGTGTTTCGAGGCTACAAGGAGCCTCTTTTTCAATGCAAGAGGTGTGAGCTTTAGGATGAAGAGTCATCCGATAAAAGCTTTTATCGGATGACTCTTCATCCTAAAGCTCACACCTCTTGCATTGAAAAAGAGGCTCCTTGTAGCCTCGAAACACGTGTCTGCGGTATACCTGCATATTTGTGCATCTCTAACGTTGGAATAAACTTCACAAGTCTAAAATATGTTCAATTTTGTTTTACATCTGCCTCAGTAGTGGGGCAGTTGTAAACACACCTGGGGCACAAGTAAACACGGATACATAAACGGAAAATAAAATGCGCCTACGCATATTTTTAAGTATACTGCTTATTACATATTAACAAGCACTTACAATAAAAAAAAATCAAGGTATTTATTCAACATGATTAATTGACTCAATTCAACGAACATCTGCCTTCAAGTTTTACAGAAAAAGAAACAGAAGATACAGCTCGACATGTGCCACATGAAATTGTAGGTGGTGGTGATTTTAGCAAAATATCATGAGAGTGTTTACCATCGATGTATCATCCGTTTTTGGAAACATAAAAGTTTCATTCATGGTGAATTTTTGTCTTTTTGGTACTGAATTCCACGAGGACAAAGTCATCCACACCTAAATTTTCTGGTGCAAGGTTGACTTCAGCACAAATTTCTTGATAGTTGTAGTCTTCAAAACTTATGTCGGGCTCAGCGTCACTTACTACAACTCTTAACTGCTCCTTTCTCAACGGTTTAGCAAGTTTAACTTTCTTTTCTTTGCAACTCTTTCAGATTTTAATTAAATATTGAGTATGGAAACTTTTAATTGTACAATATTTTTTAATTAGACTATTCAACATATAAAAAAAATCAACATTTTTTAAAATTGAAATAATTAAATACCATTATGGGCCACAGAGGAACTGTTCACGTCTGCCCTTACACAATGTGTTCATATGCGCCTCTTATCTCAACTTAGGCCTAATTTGATAAAAAACTGTATTTTTTCTCAATAATGATAAAAAAAAATAGTGCATGAAAACTTCCCTTATTAATGCCACTTTAAGACGAATGAAGTTCAAATTACAAGAGAAAAAATAGTCTTGGATGTGTTTTTACTCCGAGAACTGGAACATAAAAGTATATTAGCACCATCCAAAACATAAGATCTTATGATAACTAAAAAACAAAATGGTTCAGATCTTTGAAATTTCAGGCAGGATATAGTACTTATGTTACCGTCTACATAGCTTTTTTTTTTCCAGATTTTTCTCTTCGTGTTAACTGGGTAAAATATCGTTTGTTCACATGTGACCCTGTTTATATGTGCCCCTTCTCCCTTAAAATAAAAGCAAGAATTTTATTTGCCTATGATGTTCAAGAAAAAAAATGGCAACACCTTTTTCTTATCAATAATTTATTTCCCGCTATTTAATTTCTTCCACGTTCGCGCAGACGATATTAATAAATCCAATTTAAAATAGAAAATTCCAAATTAAAAAAATGCTCATATCTTTTTTCTGGGTGAAGTTAGCACTTGGGAGTTTTCGAAACCTCACGAAGAAAATCCCCTTAAAAGGTATTCTTCGCGAACTTTCCGATGAGACCAAAATCGAGAAGATCCGATAGTCATTTCGGGTAGTAAGAGCCATTTTAAGCCATTTTTAGGTCCTTGAATTGAAATTCAAACGGATTGGTACTTCATTAGCGTTCGAACCCACCCCCCCTCCCTTCGATTCTTCCTGGGTGCCCAAGTACCTCCCTGCCCAAATTTGGTCCAGATCCGACGCCCATTGTGGATTTGTATAGGGGACATACACGCACACACATACACACATATATATTCTCTGTTTATTTATATGAATTGCATTGTATTGTGCCTAAATTTTTGCTATGCACTGTATATATATATGTATATATATATATATATATATATATATATATATATATATATATATATACTATATATATATATTATATATATATATATATATATAAATATATATATATATATATATATATATATATATATATTTGCAAAACCCGTGTGTTTCCATTCACTTCCTTCCCAAAAAAAAAAAGAGTTGTGATGACTGGAAAGTTCTCAGCTGACTTAGATCTCGGTTTTTTCCGGAAACGCTCGGATTTCCGCCACGAGCCGAAACCGCTCGAACGATAAAAGAGATAACGCGCGTGCGCACACCGCCCGAGCATCAGACCACCGCATCATCGGTCGAGTGCGAGGAGGGACCTTTGGACGATGAGACTAAAATTAGAACGGATACAAAGGGCAGAGCAACAAGTGGCAGAAACAATGAAGATAGAGAGGAATCTTTTTCTGGGAGGAAGGGGGGGGGGGGGTGTTATCGATTCGTGCACATTACGGAGCGAGAATAAAAATGCCTTCGCTGATAGCGCGTCGCGTAAATAGCTCTCCGTTTGACGAACTTTCGAGTAGCGGGAAATAAAAATAAATCCCCGGAGTAGAAATGGGAGAGCACGTGCTGATGGTGAATTTGTCGGACAGTTGTTTGGCGGCTGTTTCGAATTGGCGGGGCTTACAGTTATTGGGGTCATTCCACTGTCACGTGCTGCAGATGCAAACTATCCTTTCAGCAACACTTTGTTATTTATCTTAAAATTCTAATAAAACGGGAGGATCATGCTAAAAAAACGTAGGTTTTTGAAGTTTTAATCCTCCCTTCCCAATTAAATAAATAAATAAATAAAAATTCTTTCAATTTTGTTTTTTAGACACCTTTGAAAAATTAAGATTTCATGGGTTAAATTAGTTACCCTGATTGTTTATTGCGACTCAGTGCAAAATGCTTCACTGTACAATATAATGAAGAAATATATTTTTCAATTATTGATCTTTTATTATGTTAAATTATATGTGCTCTAAAAATTTTCTCGAAATAAGCCTGTATGTGGTATTAGAAACATATTTGAACTGATTAAAAATAATATCACTCTTAAAATTGAATTTTTTAAAAGTTGTATTCTCCATCACACTTCGTTTTGGAGGATATAAATAGTTATGATTTACCAACAACATTGTTTTAGTTTAGGGGTCACATATCCATGTTGTATAGAGTTTTCTAAAAGATGTGATTTACAACTGAAGGGGCAAGTTGTTAAAGGTGATATGTGACAAGTTTGGAAACACGTTTTACCATGGATTAAGGTGATAAGGAAATAAAAGTTTTTTTGAAAGCTTTTCCTAGAAGTTTAAAAAAATGTCACACATCACCTTTATTCACTCGCCCCTTCAATTGTGTTTGTGAGTTAACACAATTGAACACACACTAATTTGAATTTATGTAAATCGGCGAAATTCAAATGTCACATATCACCTTTATTCACTCGCCCCTTCAATTGTGTTTGTTAGTTAACACAATTGAACACACACTAATTTGAATTTATGTAAATCGGCGAAATTCAAATGTCACATATCATCTTTATTCACTCGCCCCTTCAATTGTGTTTGTTAGTTAACATAATTGAACACACACTAATTTGAATTTATGTAAATCGGCGAAATTCAAATGTCACATATCACCTTTATTCACTAGCCCCTTCAATTGTGTTTGTGAGTTAACACAATTGAACACACACTAATTTGAATTTATGTAAATCGGCGAAATTCAAATGTCACAAAAATCCCCTTTATCCACTTGCCCCTTCAACTAACAAGAAAAAAAAAAATGCATAGAAACAATTCTTACCTTTTAAAATCAAGAACGGAGGCTACACAAAGTTAGTGACCTGACTTTAGACAGAATATAATGATGTATTTCTTTCATCTTTCACCCTATGATAGTCAAGACTTGAAACTGGCTACCTGTGATATCTAAATCTCTGTAATGAGTTGACAAATTTGCTATCTGTAGGAAATTCCTGTACTAAATTAGATCTTGAGCGGCGGATACAAGAAAGATCGTAATAGTGACCCAAAAGATTATTAATGCTATATGATTTTTTTATTTTATATTATAATTCTTTTAAGATATTTTAAAACACATCTAATGATTCAAATTACCCTATTAAATCTCTTATATTTTTTTGTGTTGAGCAAATAAATGAAAAAGTACGTGGGAGGAAATGTGCTACGACATGCTATGGAGACATACAAATATCCCTCCGTTCCTTGAAAAAAGCAACTAAAAAATTAAGGAGTTTATCTGGTTTGATACAGCAGAAAAATCGATTTTCTTTTTCTTTTTTTTGTATGAATTGTTTCCTTAATATATCTAGAATATGGTGGTAAAGTTAATTTTTAAAATTCTTAGCTACATTATAAAGATATAGTAGTCAGAAGAGGCAGGCATTCGGGGCGCTGAGTTGAGAGCTGAGAGGCAGACCCCCTATTGTTTTCTGTCGGAATTGATACCTGAGAACCGAGTATTAAAATATATGATTATACAATACTGACAAGTTTTAAAAAGTTTAGAAAGCAATTAAAGAAGAAATTAACTTGTGTATTACGTTTATAGTTGTAACTGCACTTGTGTGAAACTTCAAAAGCGCTTTCCTTAATACTATGTTCTTCAAACTTTCCTCCACCATACCTCGGCAACGACTTGACTGATTCACCTCAAATTTATAGGGTCGAGATATCTGGCTTTGGGGAAGACACTGTAAAATCCAAGCTACCTCACAAATACATTGGTTTTAGCCCAGTTCTATTCTACGAATATTTTCGCAGCTTGGAAGTCAATGTGTTAGGGCCGTGGTGGCCCAATCGGTAAGGCGTCAGGCTCGTCACCGGAGGATCTCGGGTTCGATCCTAAGCAATCGAAGATCCACCGTCTTCAATAATGGTGGCTGGTGGACGCTAAAAAGATTGTTGGTCGCAAAATCCTACAAGTGAATCGATACCTCTGGGGGACCAGGTGTTTTTCGACTCCTGTTCCGGATCAAAAAAACGGAGCGCTCTTCAGGGCCCCATCCAACCGGTTAAATAACGAGATGTGGTAGGTACGAGGGACCCTGGAGGGAAAAGTGAAAAGTCAACGTGTTAAGTTACTCCATAACAGTGGAGGCAGCCACCGTATCTATGGCGTAAGGCGACACAAAAATTTTAAGTGTATCACCAAGATGAGTGAATCCATTTTCATTTGTGTCTTTGCAGGAAGCCCCCGCCTCGAGATGGAAGAGTACCTCCAGTACATCGGCAGCGTGATGGGCGCCGCCGCCCTTTCGGGTGCCGCCGCGGTCGCCACCTCCGTCTACATGTCGACGCTGCCGCCGCCCCTCACCCCCACCATCGACCTCGACATGCAGTCCACGGAACTGCCGGTCAGTAGCACCTGCTCCAGCAGCCTCTTCGTGCCCAGTGGATAATAAACTTCAGTAGGGGAAAGTGAAATCGCTAAGATAATTTTCCCGTTTCATTAGTCAGCCACCTTGTCTAGTGGTCAGAGGAGTCTGACTGAGGATAAGGAGGTCCCGGGTTCGAATACCTGCTCGGGCATGGATGTACTTTCACTCTCTCCTGTCTTTGGCCTTTCTCTGTGTGAATGCGTTGTTGTGAATGTTTGCACTGCCCTATAAACGGGTTTAATGGCATGTGTTTTGAGCGAAATCGGTCTTTCACCTTAATGGTGCCCGTAAAAAACCGTACCAATTCTGCCTTAAATCCGAGTAGATGCATCTGATCGGGCTGGGTCACCTGAGTTGTATCAGTAATAACAAGAACAACACCTGTTTCAAAGTGAACAAATCGGAGATTTTTCTGAAACTTATTGTTCACATAAAAGAAGACTTATATGCAGTAAACTCCCGATTATCGGCGAAATAGGGGGCACGGTAACAGCTGATAAGTGAATACCGCGGATATTCGGAAAAACAGGTGAAAATAGGTACTTTAGTACATGCTATAACTAAAAAATGTTAATAACACAACACATAAATTTTAATTGCAGCTAAAAATAGTATAATTTAATGTAAAAAATAGCTTTAAAAGCAAAAAACGACTAAAAGCGCACTCGCAGTTTTCATCACCGTAAAAAAAGGAAACAAGTGTGAAAGATCCACGGATAATCCGAACTGTGGAAAATCCTACCGCTGATAATCGGGAGATTACTGTATTTTATAATACAACTTGCGTTGAAGTTTTATTTTTTATTAAAACAGGTAAAAAACTTTCGCCTCAAAAGAAAACATGGGGTACAGGGAAAGATAAAATATTTTTTGTAAGGAAACTTTTTCTATTTGGCAATTATAACATTTTATCATATTTTGAACTAAGAATCATATAGAGTAGCAATATTGTAACCTGTAAGAATTGAATTTGCGAGTTTCCTTTTTTTACACCGAATTATAATCAAGTGAAAAAAAAAATAGTTTATAAGCTTCCCCCGCATTGGCCAATAATGTGTTCGCGGGCAGTAGGTTGTAGACCCCTGGCTTATCTAGACATATATTCCACAATCGTTGGCAAGTACCCGTTTTAAGGAGCCCGTTTTGGAGGATTTCCGCTGCCATTTTTTTTTTCTTCTTCGCCCGCTGCCGTAGCAGCAAGTTGTTTTCTGTGCACCAACACTGATTGAGCCAAAAAACAACTTCTACAGAGTTCGTTTCATCGATGAGCTTTTCCACTCGCACTACTTTGGTTTTATTATGAAGTATAGCGGACTGTGGGACCAAGTGAAATAGCGGGGCAAAGTGAAATAGTAAAATATTTTCACAGTTTGCAGCGCCACCTATCTAGCAATATCTTGAATTAGTTCCAAAACTTTAAATTGATTCCTGTTAAAAAATAAATAGCTCCAATGATCAACGAAAAAAATTACACAAGTCATTTTCAAAATTTGATACCTTTATTGTAATAGTCGTGGTTTTTCAAAATTAGTTCTTGTTATTTCAAAATGATAAAATTTTTGCAATTTTCATTTTAATTATTAATTGAAACCGACTGATGTTCAGTGCAGTCCTTATTTAGTTTATATTAGGCATGTTTTGATTTTTAATGCTTAATGTAATTTGTCAAGTGCACACGGGACAAAGGGAAATAGTTCATTTTGTTTGCTTATGCATTCATTTACTAAATCGCGTGCGTATTTCTTCATTTATGATCTTATTAACATTATTTTACTTATTAATTCCCTTATTCATTCATTCACTTATTTTGTTATTCCTTCTCTGTTTTATTCACTCATTTATTTTTCTCGTATATCAATTAATTCAGTTATTTGTTTATTTATTTATTAATATTTCTTTCATTAATAATTCATTTATTCGTTTTTTTACGCATTCATTTGATGAAAACTATGGTAAATACTCAAATGGAAAATGTTTCATTACAAAAATATTGTATTTTTCGCTTTGCCCAAGGTTTTTTTGAGGGGAAAATTTTCCACCTTTTTGGTGGTGCAAAATAACTGCCAAACATGAAAAATGACATTTCAACGAAACTTGTATCACAAAATACATTATTTCTTCGTTATGTTCACTGATTTTCAAAACAAATTTCAAATTTTTTTCATTTTGAAACAGGTATGTCGTCTTAACTATTTCACTTTGCCCCACATACCCCCACTAGCTGCGTAGCCCGGTTTTGGCTGACTACCTTAAGAATGAAAGTTATGTCAAATGAAGCGCCGTCTAAAAATCCCAGAGCTGGATACTAGCAGGTATCCAGCTCTGGTCACGCAGGTTAAAACGGAACACCCTGCATAAAAAATTATTTATTTGAAAGCTGATTGTTTTGAAATAATTTAAGACCAGTTCATTGTCGGATACTAATTTCGATTGTTCTCCCTGCAGGGCCCGGAACGTGCCCGGTCCTCCCGCTTCTACCCGGACGGCAAGTTCCTGGAGTACTGCTACGAAGATGCCCGGACACTCTACGACATCATGCACCGCGGCGCCAGAGTATCAGGTAATAATAAACAGTACACTCCTCCCTAGACTAGCACGCAATCATTCTCGATGTCGGGGGCATAAGCTTCGCCTTGTGGGGTATTAACTACAGTGAAACTCCGATTTTACGTTCCCCGAATCTACGTTCATCCCGCAATATAAGTTTTTAACAGCAGATGCCTTCCATGTATTTCCCATGTTTAATGCTTTTCCGCATTTTACGTTTTTTTTTCACCCAATCCCTTGAGAAACATAGAGTCGGGGTTTCATTGTACTTGCCGGGAAGTATTGAAGAATGGGTCGAACCCTGCTCGAGCACTACTATAGTCTAAGACTCGCTTTATGTCGACCTACCCTCAACCAGTTTTTCTCATGAGCTATGATACATAGAAATATATGTGGATAGAAACAGTACTTCTATGAATTGCGAGTATTTTCACTGGTAAATAAAATTCGTCTGCTTTTATTTTATCCATTTTAATGAATAATATTGCTTAATTTATTCAGCTAATGACTTTTCATTTTAATGGAATTGTGGCTGAGTTACTGGATGCTTGGCTGCATTGGAAACAAATGCTGAATTAGCTTGCCAACTTTATACATTTTTTGACCTTTTAATAATTATTTATGACATGTTTTAGCTGGTTTATGAATCGCATAGCGAGATTGGAAATAGTCATTACCGTTTGATGAAGTTTTGGCAAAATGGTTTCGTGTTTTGATAAAAACTTTCATTAATATTTCAGGCATAGATTAGCGATCTCTACTAATAATAAAGCTGAAGGTTTGTCTGTCTCTCTTTCTTTCTTTCTTTCTTTCTGTCTGTCCGTCTGTTACGCGCGTAGCGCCAAAACCGTTCGGTCGATTTTCATGACACTTGGCACAAAATTAGTTTGTAGCATGTAGTTTTGCACTACGAAGCGATTTTCCGAAAATTCCATTTCGTTCTTTTTCTATTCGAATTCTTAGCGGGAATTCAATAAAATAGGGAAAAAATATTTCATACACATTTTCAAGTCTTATGTCATTCGAAAGCTTGAAATTTTTTGCACAAAATGGATTTTTTTCGAAGTTTCTACGATCATCAGGAGAGCTGTAACAATTGTTTTTAGAATACCGGAATTCAAGGCTTACCTTCAGTAAAGCAAGCCAAACGATTCTAAAATGGTTTAGCTCGAGAATAAAATTTGTTTGAAAATGGAGATGAAATGAATTGTTTTATCAACGGAAATCAACTTTTCATGTTGTTACCATGGTTACGTTTTCATACTTATTTTTGTTTCGTTCTTTTTCCAGCGTTGCCAGACGTAGTATTTTTGATACTACGGTAGTATTTTTTCGGCCCAAATAAGGAGCGTAGTGTTTTTCTGGAAACCCTGTTTCCAATATACTAATGACTTAACTAAAAGATTTGGCGAATTTTTTTTTTAATTTTCATAGATTTCGCATTTCAGCAATATTGATTTTGGCAACGTTTGGAAACAGTAGTAGGCGCGTCTATCGCCCATTTAGCGAGAAAGGGGTACCCAAAGCACAAAGATTAAACAATTATCGTATAAATTGCAACATTGCAATGTTCTTTTTAAAGTGTTTCATTTCGGAAAATGTTTTGTTTTTAAAGCTAGGAAAGGAAACTTTCTTCTTCTTTCAAATTTTGGTAAGATTTCTGTTGGTTTCTGTGAGCAACAAAATTGTTCTTATTTTCTCTTTTGGCTTATTTTTGTGCATCTCCTCTTGGGGTTGCATTCGAATGTCCCAAGGGGGTGTTTTACCCCTTTTAAGCAGTAAATCAGTGTTAATTTCAATCCATTTGAATTTGCGCGACCACTTGGCGATATATCGCCAAGCCTTTGGTCGCCAAGTATTTGTCGCCAATTTGGCGACAAATTTGGCATTTTTTTGGGGGGGGGGGTTCAATTTGGCGCTATTGGCAATATTTTGCGAAAAATCCACTGAATGATGTTAAAATCGGCGATATTTAGGACATTAATTATTGTAAAACATTTTTTTGCATTGTTTCGTAGCAAACTAGGGATATAAATGTTTGAATTGTTATCTTGATCACTCCAAGCACTATTTTAGCACTTAAGTCTTCTACTAAGAAATTAACACGTAAAAGGAAATAGTGTGGGGTGCATACCAGATTTTTATATCATACTTTGAAGGAATTATAGTTGAATTATAACTAAAATAGAGCATTTTTTTCTGCTATATCAATTATTTTACAAATGAACTTTTAATTTTATACCACGGGCAAAGCCGTGCGGGTACCGCTCGTAAATAATAAAGTGGGTATATTAGATTATTTTACGGAAAAGTTACATGCGCTCAAATAGTTTATTTTTCTAACTTTATTCCACGAGCACAGCCGTGCGGGTACAGCTAGTAAATCAAAATTAAAACAATGTTTGATACCTAACTGTGAACTTTAATTGAGAAAACTTTGAGTGGTCAGAAACGATTTTCAGACCTTTTTATTTATTTAAAAAAAAAAATCCTGTAGAAAATAACTCATGATTTACCCTTCTACCACAGTTGATTTATATTCTAAAAATATGTTTGAAGCGAAGTCTCCTTTTTTCCTGTAATTTGGTGGAGTGGTGTTTCTTTTCTCTGTAGTAAATTGTGGAGTGACGTCTCCCTTTTTAATACGCTTTTATTAGTTTCACGTGTGGGATTGTTTGTTTGTTTGTATATTTGTATGCAACTCTGAATAAAAGATGAAATTCACGTTTATTGCAAACATAAAAGTAGTATATTTAACACTATTATTAATACTATAGGCTAAGCTGTATTACATCTTCATGCATTATAAGCCTTTCAGTTGTTTGTGTATGCAACTTTGAATAAAAGGTAAAACTCACGCTCATTGCAAATATGAAAGTAATATATTTAGCACTATTATTAATACTAAAGACTGAACTATGTTTAAAAGCGTATTTTTTTAGTTTTTTAAAACTATATTTCGATTATTTTCTCTCTCCTCAGACAACGGACCCTGCCTGGGATGGCGCACTTCGAAGAACGGACCCTACGAGTTCACCACCTACAAAGAGGTGAGATCACTCGCCACTGAGCCTTCCTAAACTTCTTTCAGCTAGCCAAAGAATCGCCCGTCATGCGAGAAAGCCATAACCGTGGCAAGCGTCAAGGCCTATTCACATAGCGACCGATCCGGCCGAACGAAGTGGTTTGTCGGACGTGACGGAAGGAGGTGAAAATTTTCGATCATTCGCACTACCTCCATCCGAAAGTCACGTGACGGTATTCCCTCACTAATTACAAAGAGCGCGCACCTGGCGAGAGCCAATGAAGTCGCTACCGGAGACCCGGCCTGGTTTCGTGCCCGGCGACATCCAACATTCTGGAACGGCGACGGAAGCCGAAGTTTCGGCGTGCTGTCATGGCAGCGGATTTCGAAAACCAGTTTCGCAGCGAAAAATTCGGTTCGGACGGCCGGATCGGTCGTAGTGTGAATAGGCCTTTAGACGGTAAAACGGAAACGCTTTCTTTCTCCCTTCCCTAGCCCTTTTCGTGAAACAATGTCTAGTTACCACACAATATCACAATGGACAATGGAAAATTACGAGCATGGGGTCGCTTTAGCGTTTGAATACGTCACAGGGTTACCGTTTATCAATCAAGACATTTTATGAAATTTTAAGAATGAAATTTGTTTTCTGGCAAATTTGCCTTAGCCTACCCTCTAATTTTATGTTCCCTTTTCAAATTAGGGCCTGGAAATGTTTCCGATTAGTGATAAAACATGCCGTGTAGAACGCTCATTTGGTCCCTTCGTATATTTCATTAAAAAAATAATTTAAAAGAGTAATGAAAAAAATTTTGTTGCTAAAGAAATCACGCATGTGTGTGCGATTCTTTAAGAAAAAAAAAATCATCATTGTCTATTACTTTTTAGCCTACTTTCCCGTTAAAAATAAAAGAGACGAAAAAAGCATTAAAATTGGCTTAATGCATCTAAAAATGTCGCCAAGTCCAAAAAATATCGCCAAGTCCAAAAAATATCGCCAAGTAAAAAAAATATCGCCAAGTAAAAAAAAGTCAAAAAGAAACAAAAAAATTAAATAAATATCGAAAAATTAAAAATTTGAAAGTAGGGTATTGAGATGGGGAATTTGTGTGTCGGTCTGTCGGTCGGTCGGTCGGTCGGTCGGTCGGTCGGTCTGTCGGTCTGTCTGTCCCCCCCTAATAACTTTTGAATGAACATTCCGATTTGAACAAAATTTTTTTTGTTGGAAAGATCTCGGCGAGTACAGCTCATTCCCATATTTGATTTTTCGATTTGAACAATTTTCGGTTCAACTTTGAACCGTTCAAACAACCTGCCTCGCGATACTAACTTTTTAATGAACAGTCCGATTTGAACAAACTTTTTTTTGTTCGAAACATCTTTTCAAGGATACTTCATTCCCGTATTTACATTTCCGATTTGAACAATTTTTCGTTCAACATTGAACAGTTCAAGCAACCTTTCCCCACCTAATAACTTTTAAGTGAACCGTCCGAATTGAATAAACTTTTTTTTTGTTCGAAAGATCTTATCAAGAATACTTCATTCCCGTTTTTAAATTTCCGATTTGAACAATTTTTCGTTCAACATTGAACCGTTCAAACAAGCTCTCACCCCTAATAACTTTTGAGTGAACCGTCCGATTTAAACAAACTTTTTTTTGTTCGAAAGATCTCGGCAAAGATACTTCATCCCCGTTTTTAAATTTCCGATTTGAACAATTTTTCGTTCCACATTGAACCGTTCAAACAAGCTCTCACACCTAATAACTTTTGAATGAACAGTCCGATTTAAACAAACTTTTTTTTGTTCAAAAGATCTCGGCAAGGATGCTTCATTACCGTATTTAAATTTTCAATTTGAACAGTTTTTTCGTTCAACATTGAACCGTTCAAACAACCTCTCCCCACCTAATAACTTTTAAGTGAACCGTTCGAATTGAATAAACTTTTTTTTGTTCGAAAGATCTCGGAGAGGCTCATTCCTATATTTCACTTTTCAATTTGAACCATTTTTCGTTCAATGATGAACCGTTCAGAAAAATTTTCAACATGAGCGCCTACGGAGAAATTTAAATTGAATGTTGATTCTGAACTTCAAGGCGGATTTCCTTCAAACTAACTTTGTAAGAAAATGGTTTTGATAAATAATGTATTGTAAAGTACTTTTCTGAATAATCTTCTGTGAGGACTCTGATTCCGACTCTGACTCCGCAAACATGGCGGAAATGCAGGCTCAGACAAAATGACTGACTGGGCAGACGATTTTTTGTTTATTTATTTGTTTTGTTTAATTTATTATTATTATTTTTTTTTTATCAGACGATTTTTTTTTGGTAACAAAAATTTTTCTTTCACGAGAGCATTTTATTCCTTATTAATATTTAACAACTGGCAACGGATTAAAAATGAAATTCAAGACATTTTATTAACGAACGAGTTTTTTTTCTTTCTTTAATAAAATGTGTTTTGAAGTTCTTTGTACTTTTATTTTATTTATTTATTTTTTTTCTTTTGAAAACGATTGTGGAATTTTTCTACGGAAGAACTATAACAGTTACATTCTTTAAAAGGTGCGACAAAACTTTATTGACTCGTTTATTTACTTTTTACGTGTCTATTTTATCTGATGAGAGGGGTATATTTTGCTTTCAGAAATCAGTTTTAAGTGCTATAAAGATATGTTTGACATAATTTTTAGTTTCAGATAATCAAGAGAATATTGATCAGATGCTACAATGCCGATGTCGATGTACGGGAAAGTAGGCTCGTTTAGTTCTTGACAGAACTTCTTGTTAATGAAATATGTGAACGCGTACACGTGCGGTACAAAATGGCTCTTTTTCGTAGAATAAATTTACATATTTTTTTTTCAACAATTTAAATTGTCATTTCGTAACAAATGAGATATGTTTCATTGACATCGGAATCTGAACTTTCGAAATCTACAGTTAGTTTTGTCAACGCTGTATTAACAGAGCGAAAAAATTAACTCATTCATACGGCATATGGCACTAGGTTAAGTTTGGATGTCCCGCACGTGACGCAAACAAATGAATTAAATTCTAAGTAACAAAAATCTTGGATAAAACTGTGTCAAGAGTATCTCTACTTCCAAATGTAAAGATAATAAAAAATGTATTTACTCCAGTCCAGTTAAAATATAGGAGCTATGGCAAAATTTTGGTGAAAATTTTCTGTCTGCGTGTCCCGTACGTTACGATTCATCATGTCCTAGCACTTAATACATGACGAATACTACTTTAAATTAGCCTCATCAGCATGGATCAGTCTAGGTGTTCGGTTGCTAATCACTGCATGATCTTCCAACAAAATCTCCTGATCTGAACGCATCTAACTTCCATCTTTCTAGGTGCTAAAGCGGATCAAGCACTTCGCTGCAGGACTCGTTCACCTCGGCCTCAGACCCGGACAAGACACCTACGTCGGAATCTACGCGCAGAACAGTGTCGAGGTAGGTCCTTTACATTACTCTTTATTACTTAACTGTTCGAAAAATATAAAAATAAATGAAAAAAACAAAACAAAACAAAAAGAAAAAACAATAGAAAAAAACATTCCCTTTGATCTTATAACGGATGGGTTTCTTTCTTTCTTTTCTTCCCATCCGACTGTCAATAACGTAACTGGCTTACGTGATGTTACTTTATTAACTGACCAGGATGTCTTTATATTGCATGTACTATTATTAATGTTTTATGAAGCAACTGATGGTGTTCTCTTGCAGTGGGTGCTGACTGAGCATGCGTGTTACCGGCAGTCTGCCGTCGTGGTGCCCCTTTACGACACCCTCGGACCCCACGCTTGCTCCTACATCATCAACCAAGGTGAGCTTCCCTAGATCTAAGTGAACTGAGGTTCTCAGTGAACTGAGGTCGGACAGGGCGAAGAATCTAGCCCCGAAAATTCATACTAAAGTACATTCGTGGAAAAACTAGACTGTACGTAAACAAACAAGTTGCCAGAAGGTTCGCCGCTATACCACTTTTGGCGATTCCTTTGGCGAAGGGAAAAAGAAGTTAACCTATAGGATTCGCACTCGCCGTCTGTTTAACACCAATTTATTCTTGTCCAAGCCGAACACGTGATTGACGAAGCCAAATGGCGCAATTATTTGCTTACATCTAGTCTAGCTATTCCGCGAGTTAACTTTATCCACATTCAACAAATTTTAGATCACAGACGCTAATGAAAAGATCCCTTTTTATTACTTTAAAGATTATTATTCTACAGTTTTATATATGTACGATAACGTCTAAAATGCTATTCGTTTAAAAATCGTTCCTTCTAACTCAATGTAATCTCCTTCTAAACAGCTTCTTCTTCTCTCCCCCTCTAGCCGACATCGAGTTCGTGGTGTGCGACTCCGAATCGAAGGCCAAGACGCTCCTGGACGAGGCCACCAACACCCCCAAGCTCAAGCACATCATCGTCTTCCAGAGAGTCTCGGACACCCTCAAGCTGCGCGCGCACTCCATGGGCATACAGATGCACCACTTCGCCGATGTGGAGGTTCGTATAGAGGGCAGCCATACCGCGGACAACCGATTATTTTGTCTTATTACTGCTTCTTATTACCATTATATTTAAAACTAACATCTCTTTCTCTCCAACAGGCAGCAGGGAAGCTGCATCCAGCTACGCCATTGGTGAGTAAATGCTTTTCTGGGGGCCCGAATGTGATTTTGAACAGAATCTTAGTAGAAACTTAGTAGAAACAGAATCAGTAAATTCTGCTGACTTTTTAAACGTGTTTTGTTAATTGAGAAAGATTCTCAAAACAATAGAAAAAAAACTGCTTTAGTAACTTTCTTTCCTCAGAACTTTGAAGTAACCAAATTGTTGCTCAGTCATGATTCAACAACTTACTGTAGAGTATCAATGTATACATATATGATATACATAAAAAATAATATATAAATAAAATAATTCTTTGAAATTTGACACCTCGAATTCATTGTGCTTGTCGTAATCACGCATTGCGATAAGTGTGTGGCGTGCGTCCGAGAACAAGTCACCTAACTTTGCGCCCCCCCCCCCAGCCTTAAAGTCCTATTGGCTCAGTGGATAGAGCACTCGGCTACCTCCCAGATCAAATCCCATCGGGAATTTGATCCCCCCCTACAGCTGGAAGCTACATTGGTGACCCGGTAACCCAAAAGAAGACTACCAAGATGGCGTCATCTACTGCCATTACCACACTATAGACGGGTCTTTTGCACTTATTTTAAACAGTGTGTCTTTTTAGTGTGTGACGTGCTCGATTTCTGTGTCTCCCCAGGTACCGGTGCCCCCCAACGTGGCCACCGTGTGCTACACCAGCGGCACCACCGGCGACCCAAAGGGCGTGGTCCTCACGCACGCAAACATCATTTCCTGCAGCAGCGCTATCGTGTTGCAGATGGTAAGTATCGCCACCCCCATGCATATATATATATATATATATCTATATATATATATATATATATATATATATATATATATATATATATATATATATATATATATATATATATATATATATATATATATATATATATATTTATATTTATATATATATGTATATATTCCAAAAAAAAAACGTACTTCGTCTGCTCATAGACGAATCGGGCACACTTCGTACTAAGGCCACTTTTTCGCCGACGCATCTAGCTCAACTTTCATCACTTAGAATCCAGCGCTCATTATGTCTTTTCTGCCTGCTGATGATTTGCCGTCTTTTCTATACCAAGTTATTGCGTTTTGGTCTGTGAGATATGATTGGCGGCGCGTGCCAGGCAAAGACTGGCAATGTCCTGACAATTTGCTCTGGCAACCCTTGCTCCACATCAATGTCGATTGGAGCGTAAAAGTAAACGAATTGGTTCCAAAGGGGTAGAACTTAAAAGCTTGTTGCGTCGGTCTGCCTATATATACTAGTGGCTCTTTTTAAAACACTTTAAGTTTCCTTACTACTGAATTTAGACAGAAACATGAAACTTCTTTTTTTTTTTTGCCTTGCAGGGAGTTCACGGCCCCAAATCGTCCGACGTGCTCATCTCATACCTTCCCCTGGCTCACATGTTGGAGAGAGTAGTGCAGGTAACTTACTTTCTTTGGTTCACCAAAACACGGTGCTTTTCCGTTTAAGGTGCGCCTTCAGATTTGGCGACTTACTCATTTATTGTCTTGGCGACAGCAGAAAAATTGCTTAAACAGATTGGCGATATCTGTTGACGGATCCACAAATGACATACCGTAAATTATACGTCATTTGGTTTGGACACTTGTTTACTTTCCCTTGTTGACAACAGAAAAGCTGCCTTTTCCGATTGGCGATATCTACAAGTATATGAATTTCCAGTCTGAAATTTTCAATCTGAAGTGGTGATAAGCAAATTAAAACAGCCGAAATAAAAATGAGCCAAGTGGCGTGCCTTCAACGAGAAAGTACCCCCCAAAACTACCCATTAATCACGCTGCTTCCACCAGAGAGTGCGGCAGCCACGAAGCACGTTGTTGCTGTCCGTGTGACGTCACAGCGCAGTTGACTGCAACTCCAGAGAAACTGCCGCGATGCAAAGAAACTTGCTGCTGGAAACGTTCTTCGGACTTATGAAGCAAGAGCGAGCTGTCGTTCCGCGATGTTTGGTCACATTACGCTCTTTTCTTTCCAGTTTATTAAAAGCTTTGTAAAGGAGGTGCCGTCTAACTGAAAGTGAGGCCCTCGGCCTACAGTATTATATATTAAGTAAATACTAATGTTTTTTTTTAAAGTTCGTGAAATAGAACAAGGATTTAACATATTTCTAGTCTTTGTGAATTTGTGAAAAACTGATGCTTCATTTGAGGTTAAATTGCCCAACTTTTTGCTTTGTACTACTAAGGTTTTTGATTGTTTCTATAAAATAATTGTATGGTGCCTCGGTGGCCTAGAAGTAGAATATTCTTCTCGTAAGCAAGAGGTCGTGGGCTCGAATCCCGCCTTGCCCATGAATTCTATTTCAACCTCTCTGTGCCGTAAATCTTTCCTGTGTTTGTAAGGATTCAAAGGCACATGGTACGCAGTCCTCATGTATGGGGCCGTGGTGGCCCGATCGGTAAGGCATCGGACTCGTGTCCGGAGGGACCCGGGTTCGAAACCCAGCCGATCAAAGATCCACCGCCTTGATTAATGGTGGCTGGGAGGCGTTAAAAATGTCGTGGTCACAAAGTCCTCCAAGTGAAACGATACCTCTGGGGGTGCTAGGCCCTAGGGTTTGCTCGACCCTAGGTTCTGGTTCAAAATTAAGAACAGAGCGCTCTTCAGGGCCCTATCCCGGTTAAACCACGAAGCTGTGGTAGGTACGGGGGACCCTGGAGAGTGTGAAGTGAAGTCCTCATGTATGTCGAAGCTGATGGCTTCTGTATTTAAAAAAAATGTATAATTGTATTGGTTCAGTATTGTACCTTGTAATTTTTTTTCATATTAAATATTGATTGGCTTTTGTTATTAATAATCCTTTATATTCTCCTGAAATCCTCTTTGATTCCAACTTTTAACTACTAAAAAAGAAATACTTAATAATTACATTATTTTGTTGATAAATATGGATGTCAAAATGACGAAAAATAATTTTGTTCAACCAGCTTTTACTGATAGAAACACTGTGTTCCCCCCCCCCCCACAGGTGATCTGCTACATGGGCGGTGCCGCCGTGGGCTTCTCACAGGGCAACATCAAGCTCCTCACAGACGACATCAAAACGCTGCGCCCCACCTTCATCCCCGCCGTGCCCAGGCTCCTCAACAGGATATACGACCAGGTAGGTATACTTCCCCTCCTATATATATCCTATATAATATACACATTACATGAATGAAAAGCATCCGAAAACTGAGACGCAATGGCACGGATCACTGCAAAGAAAAGCTGTTGTTTTTCAGTATAATACTGGCAGCAGAGGCTCCAATTTAGAACTGTAAAAGCACAGTAATAAACTAAAATTAGCAATTTCACAGTATATTACTGTAAAATTTGTAATTTTGCAGTTTATTACTGTAAAATTAGCAATTTAACTATTAAATTAGCTGTATTATACTGTAAAAAAAGCAGTATTAATACTGGCTGTAGAGGTTCCAGGTAAAATGTTCTGTACGCTGGTTTAAAAATCTGGTTTAATGAATCCAGGATCCATGAGGGTTTACTGTATTAATTTTCCTATTCCAGATCCAGAACAGCGTGAACGGCAGTAAGCTGAAGAAGTGGCTGATGGACATGGCTCTCTCCAGCAAACAGGCGGAACTAGAGAGGCAGGTGATTTTCAACTCAATTCGTGCATCCTTTCCACCTTCTGCAGCTGAACAGTTTCCGACTTATTGGAACAACGCCTCCGATTGGAACGATGCCTACTACATTTGCCTCAAAAAAGGATCCAACTGTTCGGGACAAAGCGCTACTTTGCGTCCTGTTGCTATTGGCGATGGATCCAAACAATATTCGAATTTTATTTTTGATTGGTTAATTTTGAATTTAAATTAAGAAATCAACAAATCATTAATTTCGCTGACAGTTTCTTGGTTTTGAAAAACTTCGATAAATGGCAGAACAAAGGGCGAATTTTTGCTCTGTGTTAAAAACCAGAAAGCTTCAAGGCATTTAGTATTTAGGAGGCGTTGACTGGAAAGGTAGCTACAACGCGTTAAGCAACGCGGTAAAACAACGCGTTAAGTTTCATTTTTAACGCGATTAGTGGTAATAACTTTGAGGTTTATAAATAGGGCTCATGGCAAATTTAGCAAGTGTGTGTTACACAATTTACTTTTTGCTTACCTACAAGTTCCCCTTCCCCCTTTTCAGACATAAGTAGCTGGAAACGTTGAAAGAGCCGACACTGATATTCGTATTTATCTTTTTAAAAGAGTTTATTTACCTTTTTAAGGTGAAAATAATTTCATCAACGGCATTAAATTAAATTTATGCTGTGAGAATGAATCAGACGTGATTTCAATAACGTTACGTATTTTTGTACTTGGCACAGTCAAAGGTCGGACAGTGACAATAAATGGGATTTTAATTTGCAATTTATTTCGATATATTCTGTGCTACTTATTCAGCAAACACTGTTTAAAATATTCCCTTAAACCCCATCCCTATTGATTTTTTTAAATGACAAAATCGAATTGAGTAAGGAATGCGTGTATCGTGGTACCCTAATGTTTCGGGGAACACAATAGGGAAGTTTCAACCTATTAAATATTCCTACTTTGACTGCTAGATATTGTTAACCTTCTTACAAAACACAAAAATTCCCCATCGCCGATTTTTAAGACAATGTCTGATTTTTAATGGATTTTTTTTTAAAAAACCACGCGTAAAGAAGCGCGCCTACAGAAGCGAAACCAGTGACGTCCTATAGCTGCCATTTCAGCCTTTCACCCACAAAAATTGTATTGCAGCTCTACTATCTTTTCATTGCGGAGTTGTTTTCCCTTCCGTTATCAATTAGCGTAAATTTATTAATTCACAATTGAGATTGTATTCGTCAAAGGGCAATCAATTACCTGTCGGCGATGATTGTTTTGAACTTTCTTGGCAAAAACCATATAAAAAATTTTAGGAAGGCATAATTTGGCGACTTTTGCTTGTCTGGAAGAACAGCGTTGCAAAAGTGCGAAAAAAACCTGTTTTAGCTCGGGCCGGTACGCAAAGCTTGTCGCTCTGTTGGCGGCATGCAAAATCCCCTTGAGCCGTCTGACGTCACCGTCGCTTGAACTTAGAAAAATATTTGGGAAAAAAAACAGCTTATCGCATCGCAACATTTTTTTCACCCATGATGTTTATGTCTGTTCGTATAAAAACAAAATTAAAAAATCGTAAACTTCCCTATTTAGGAATCGCTGTCTTAACACTGTTCTCTCTCTCTCTTCCTCAGGCACATCGTAACAAACCGCAGCGTGTGGGACCGCTTCGTGTTCCGCCCCGTGCAGGAGAACATGGGCGGCCGCGTACGGCTCATGGTCACCGGCTCCGCCCCCCTCGCCGCCAACGTCCTCACTTTCCTGCGCTGCGCCCTCGGATGCACGGTACGTCCTCACACAATTCACTTCACTCTCCAGGGTGGCCCATACCAACCACAACTTGTGGTTTAACTGGGATGGGGCCCTGAAGACAATTCTGTTCTTTTGATCAAGACCTAGGGCCGAGCAAAATCCTGGTCCAGTAGGTATCGTTTCACTTGGAAGACTTTGTGACCACGACCCTTATTTTACGTCGCGCAGTCACCTTTAGAAACGACGATGGATCTTTGATTGGCTAGGATCGAACCCGGGACCTTCAGGTTACGAGTCCAACGCCTTACCAATCGGGCTACGTTCTGATACAGTGGAACCACAATTGAACCGTTTATTTCAAAAACCAGTCAACAGACAAATTTGTTGTTTTGAGAAAAACGAAAAAAACTGTTTAACAACCTACTGCTTTTTATTTAGGTGTTGATTTTTTTTAGGCTTAAAGTAGACCTCATTTGGATACTTTACCGACAAAAAAATATTTTCTTACGTCTTAGCTTCAGTACAAAAAAAATTATTAAAAATTTTGTAGTTGACTGCTTTTTGCAATAAACTAATCGTTCACGCGTATTTTCAGAGCTTTGCTCTCAATTTTTGTAATATCTTGTAGTAAAAATGAGAATGTTAGGGAAAAACATTATATTTTTATTTATCACCTACCAATTACATTATTATGTAAGGTATTTTTTGTCATATTTTGGTTCCTGGAGAGATAGCTATTCGTTATCGTAAACCATTTCGACTATGTTTTCACTATTAGTAGTTGGCCAATTCAAAATGCTGGTGTAGAAATTTTCATATCCAATTAGATATTGTTTGAGATTGTTTAGATCTCGAATTTTCTTTACATTAATAGGAACCTATAATGATAACGATAAAATAAAAAAGTTAAACTAAAATATGAAACGAGAGTTGATAAGGTTGAGCATAAGATGTAAGTTTATATCAAGGAAAAAGAAATTCTCACCTTTCCTGAAGGATATACCCTTTCAGTAGGCAATTCTGGGACATTTTGATTTTTTAGAAGTGAAAATGTAGACTCAACGAATCCATCAATATGTGGCTTTACCATCACTCTCCCATGACTTCTGTTATTGTAAATGAACTGCTTATAAGTTGATATTTTGAAAATATCTTTTTCATCCTTAGGAATACCTCTTCCTGAGGTTTCATCTGAGTTTGTTATTTTTTTATAATACCGTGGCCACCACGTTTTGAAATTAAAAATATCTTTCGGTGTAACTCTATGGATGGTAAAACGACTTGTTTTACTAGCCTTTAAAATAAGTTCACTATACTCATCTGGAGTATAAATTCTATCAACCCTTCTTATGACTCTTTTTATAGATCCAAAGTCTCTATCACATGGGGAGAATGAATGTCCACGAACAGGAAAGTTGTGAATGATTTCATCAAAACGTCCTTTGTCACAAAGATTCATTAGAAATCTTACAACCGTATGGTTTTTATTTTGGCCTGATGGTCCGTCACTAAAAAGGATGAGCTTTTTTACAGTTACAGGTATCTCGGTTTGTATGCTGTGTAGTAACAAACTACATACCTCATTTGGGCTTTTATTACCTTCTCCTTCATGATAAAGGTAAATTTTTGATTTACTACTTTTTAAATCATGAATACTGAAAACGTTTACCTATAGTTGTCTCATATAAAAAATTTCCTGGACAGGAATATTCGGGAGAGGCAAGTTTTGCATGTAATCAAAGCATAGGGCTGCAGTTTCATTATCCTCATTCTTGGATGCTTCTTTTAAATTAGCATAAAATTTTGTAGCCCTCCTTTTATGTACCATTAGCTCTGCAGCTGCCTCACGTTTAGTATAGTCGTCTAGAGTTTGGTCTTTTAGGTTTGCCTTTAGGCTTTCGCATTGACTACAAACATCTTCTTGCGGTCTACCGAAGGAGTACCCAAAGTTTTCACGAAAATATAAATAATAGAAGTTATACTTGACAACATCTTTTAGATTAGGATGGTCATTAATGAGTAATTCATGCATTTTCGTAATATTTAAACGGGAATCAAGGTATTTTCTGCGTTTTTCCCCGTAGTGGGTCTCTTTAACTTCAAATTTAGAGATTTGCTCATGAATAAGCGCGCAAATGTGACCCGAAATGGCATTGCCCCTTCTGTTTTGACCTCTCTTGTCTTTAGGGGTTGTATTGGTACATAATAACTGACATATTCTCTCTAGTCTGTTGTGCGAAATTCCATGAATTTTCACAAAAACATTTTTGCAAACATGTTTCAATACCCCACTGATTTTTAAATTGTATTCGTAAGAATAATTTTTTTTGGAGGCTTCTCTTTCGGAATTTTCCACACTTGATGTTTTCTCTTCAGCATGACTTTGATTTTTCGTTCTACGCATAACTTCAATAATTTCTATTAGGGTTTGAGTGTATGTATCTTGTGAATTTTTGTTTTCAAGTTTGTGGAAATAACCCCAAGTTTAATTTATTACATGTTCATTTATGTTTAAATAGCATTTCATTTTGCAATTACATGTTATAAAATTTGGTTTTTCAAGGGCAGGTACTTACTTGCCAGTAAATGAGACATAACTCTCACCTTTTACTCGGGCCGTACGATTAACGTTCCGCCTGTACTTTGCCTCATTTGTAAGTACTCGCCTCATTTTTTCTGCAGGCTCTTCATCGGAACTTTCTGACATTATTCTAATTAGTTTAAAAGAATACCAATATAAAAACGGGCACTTACTATAAGAATTAGAGTGAAATATCCGTCCTTTACCTTGAATGCATTCTTCTTGGCACTCCGCTAGCGGATAAGGAATTTTTCTCAGCCAAGAGCAAGCCAGACCAGTAACACTAAAGATGCGCCGCAAAAAAATCTATTTTAGTGCAAAAACCAAATAACAGACGCCGTTGACTGGTTTTTGCACTAAAGCCAAAATTTTGCTAGTTATTTTCATACTATAAAAGTACCGTTTTTTTTCTTTGTCTGTACTAAAATGTGCATTTACCCCTAAAGAATCACATGGCACTAATAACTCAATTTTGAAAAAAATGTCTGTTGACTGGTTTTTGAAATAAACGATTCAATTCTACGTTTCTCAAGGGATTGGGTTGAAAAAACGTAAAGAGCGGGAAATGAATATCAAGCAATTTCAAGTCGGACCTGCTGAAAGAAAGGTAAAATGCGGGGAAACGTAGAATCGGGGTTCATAAAATCGGGGTTTCACTGTATTGACTAACTGCAAGTTTCTTTTATGGATGGTGTTATGCAAAAAGGAGTTAACCCACAAAAACCTGATTTTGAGATAGTGGGCTTTAAAGTCAATAAACTCTGGCAAAAAGCATGGAGCTCTTTTTCAATATACCAATGATATGTTACCATGAAATGCTGATAGGGCTTAAATATTTTTGCTTAATGTAGAAAGTAACATATTTTACCATCACAGTTGGATAACTCATTTTTTTATGTTTTGTGGGTTAACTCCTTTTTGCATAACACCATCCTTATAACAATAGGAAAATAAACAAAAAAAAGTAGTTATTTTCTCATAAAATTTTTAAAATTGAGAAATTTGAACAAAAAAAAAGCTTATTTTGCAGTTCACGCCAAACTCTCTATTCTCCTTCCAACTCAGTCTATGCCAGGTCTATCTATGTTCGATATTTAATGCACGTTACTATATTACTTATCGGTGTTTTGAACTAAAAATTTTAGAACAGTCCCAAAAATTACAAAAAAAAAGAAAGAAAGTTATGAATTCTGACATCTCGATATTGAACTATGTTTTTCGCTATGACGAATTGCGATAAGTGGGTGTGGCGCACGTGCAAGAGCCACCCTCCCCCTTTTTCTTTTGCAATAGGCGTCTAATCATTTTGGCTAAGTGCATAGAGCACTCGGTTACTATCAGGAAGGACCCAGGATCGGACCTCACTAGGCGACAAACGACCGTACGCCACCTTGGTTACCCGAGAACTCAACTTGTGGCACCAGAACCGCCAGAACAGCGTCATGCAATCCTGCATGGAGGAGGAGCCAAGGCTGATGGAAGCGAGACGTTGGCAGACTGCCAAGATGAGACAGGGACTACACGACGTTTGTGGTCCAAAAAGAAAACACATAGCAATTTGTCATGACTACAATAATGACAATTTTATTGAAATTCACTGATTTCCAGAGAAAAATCTTCAGTATTTCCCAGATAAATACCCGCAAAAACTTTAAATACTGACATAGAGCTTAGGTTATAGTTCCAAACATAGCTATGAATTTGCAAAACCTCATATGAAAAAAAAATAAGGTTGACAGGGAAAAACGTTTCACATTCTGAGATTTGTCGTCAATGAAAATCTCGGAAAAAGTAGTTTTACAGAAAACGCATTTAGGTTATTCCACCGTAACGTGCGGGACAATCAAACTCAAAAATTTCACCAACATTTTGTGTGAATCCTGATATTTTAGTTGAACAGGAGTAATCACATTTTTTTAGTCTTTACATTTGACGCACTCCTGGCACAGTTACACTTTGTTTTATGATTTTGTTGTTTAAAATTCAATTTATCTGCATGCTTCACGTACGGGACATCCAAAGTCGATATCGCGTAAGGTGCTGTATGGATTGGTTTCTATTAATATAGCGACGGCAAAACAAATAGGAGGTGCTGAAAGCGAAAGTTCCAATGTCGATGAAACATACCCTATTTGTTGAGAAATAATAATTTAAACCGTTGAAAAAAAAAATGATGTCGGGGCTATTCCACAAATAAGGAGCCCTTTTGTCCCGTACGTGACAGTTCATACATTTCATTAAGAGGTAATAGATAATGACGAAAATGATTTGTTAAAGAATCACACAGACGGGCATCATTCCCTAAACAACAAAATTTGGTTCGTTACGCTTTTGAATTTGAATGAATTGAATTGAAGAAATGAAGCTATTCCACTTAACTTCAAAAGCTATTTCACTTAACTTCAAAGAGGAAGTTTTCAGTTTTACCAGGATCTATTTTTTATGTAAGCTCATCGATTACTCGAAGACGCCTTCATCGATTTCAAGAACCATTTTCAAAGAATAAAATCATTTTTTGCGTTTTAGAGCAATTGCCGATTGAGGTTCTGAAGGTTCTATCTTTTTGTCAAAATTATCATTTTTAATGAAATAAGGAAGTGTCACTCGTGGGGCAGAATGACCGTTTTCCGTAGAATGACACAATTGTGATTCCCACTCTGGTTTGTTTACTGCAACCACTAACTTGGAGCCTTTTCCTTCTTCCAGATCGTGGAAGGCTACGGGCAGACGGAATGCGTGGCGCCCTGCACGTCGACTCTCGTCGGAGACTACAGCGTAGGTGAGTCGATCGTATTTTTTCTCTTTGGTGGTTAGAACTCGGAATCGAGCGAGGGTTTTGTAAGGAAAATTCTGAAGAATCTCTGATATTTTCAAGCAAGGGTCTGTGTCTTAAAATTTTCCCCTTAAGTTCTTTTGACTGCCACAATTGCATATTGCATGACTTTTTATTATTTTTTTCACTGACAAAGAGACCTTTACACCCTCCGAGTCACCAATTCAGCTTCAGCTCGATAGATCGTCGAGACTTGTTAGGAAGTTGTCCCGTCAAAATGGGCAGCTTACTAGTTCTTAGGCATGGTCATTTTACAGAAATATTAAATGGTGAACATCATGAATTGCAAGTACAGCACAGAACCCTTTACCCGGGAACCAAAAAACTGGGAAACCAGAAAACCAGCAGTCTTTTATCGATTTACCCGCCTTTTTTAAATACGCATTTTCGCAATTTTTGAAAAGGAATCGCCCTTTTTTTTTTGAAATACCTAAATGAATATGAACGGTATATTTATAAATACCATGTACGTCGCGTGTAGCTCAGAATTTTTGTACAAAAACGAACTTCAAAGCTGAAGTTGAAGGGTCATCTTACACGCGGCAAACTTTTCGAAATATTTTATTGAATTAAAAAGTACACTTGTGAATTTAACATTTTCCTATTTTATTCCAACTGAAAACTAAAGAAATAAATATTTGCATCTTCTAATGTTATTTTTTTATTGAATGGACGTTTTAAAGCCGTTTAGAGCGTAAGTGACGACGCGAAAAGTGCGGGAAACACTGAAAACAAGATGTGCTAATTTTTCGGAAAGTTGTCCGTGAAAAGGCCAGTTTCGCACATGGCGAGCCTAATATTTTCCAAAGCAATTCCCTTCATTTCTGAGTGATGCACCTAAGGACTCTAGGTATGTACATAACTAGCAAGTCTCCCAATATACCGAGCTGCCGGCTAAATCGGTGACTCGAAGGGTATGAGGTCTCTTTGTTTTTAGAACTCCAGTATCTTATGGTCAAAATGTAACTTATTACATTAATTGTTTTTCGTCATGAACAAAAATGTCCCATGTTTCTGAGCCTTTCTGTGCATACCATATCGTTTTATTGTAAATAATTCAAGAATTGTTAAAAGTTTATTGACTCTTGGCTCACCCTATATAACTCTAGAGCGCGTTCTAGTTAAATTTTAGCTCTATTTCTGTATTAGTGACCCAATGATCTTTTACAGTTAAAATTTTCCTGAAATTTTATGATCAAAGTTACTAGCATCCATGTTGCCACTAACTTTTACCGTAAAATCCTTTTTTACTGTACAATTTTCGGTTTAAAAAAATCGAGTGTTAAAAAGAGGCAAGGGGGGAGCAGTGGGAATTGAACTGGGGACCCGATTTTCACCCATAGTCTGTGGAGTTAGCGACAAAAACAGCCTAAATATTTCACTTCCGGATACCAGTGTGAAATTTGGTACAGAGTTTATGTACATATATAAGAACAAAAAACCTTCGGGAGACACTTGATCAGGGGTCATGAACTCCCGTGATGACGTCATCAAGATGGCCGCTTTTACAGGTAAATACGTTCGTTTAATTGCTTAAACTCCATCATAGATTAAAATATTGTAAAACTCAAAGGTATCATCTGAAAGCTCTTTAAAATAGCTATTTAGAAATATTTAATTTTTCTTTCTGAGGTCAAGGGCCCACCTGTAATGACGTCATCAAAATGGCCGCTTTTAAAGGTAAATACGTTTGTTTAACTCCCCCTAAAACTCCATCATAGATTTAAATATTTCAAAACTCAACTATATCATCTGAAAGCGCTTTAAAAGATCTATTTAGAAATATTTAATTTTTCTTTCTGAGGTCAAGGGCTCACCTGTGATGATGTCATCAAAATGGCCGCTTTTACAAGTAAATACGTTCGTTTAACTGCTTAAAACTCCATCATATATTCAAATATTGCAAAACTCAACTATATCATCTGAAAGCTCTTTAAAAGAGCTATTTAGAAAGCTTTAATTTTTCTTTCTGAGGTCAAGGTCCCACCTGTACTGACGTCATCAAAATTGCCGCTTTTACAGGTAAATACGTTTGTTTAACTCCCCCTAAAACTCCATCATAGATTCAAATATTGCAAAACTCAAATATATCATCTAAAAGCTCTTTAAAAGAGCTATCTAGAAATATTTAATTTTTATTTCTAAGATCAAGGGCCCACCTGTGATGACGTCATTTGAGGCCATTTTGATGACGTCATTACAGGTGGGACCTTGACCTCAGAAAGAAAAATTAAATTTTTCTAAATAGCTCTTTTAAAGAGCTTTCAGATGATATATTTGAGTTTTGCAACATTTGAATCTATGATGGAGTTTTAGGGGGAGTTAAACAAACGTATTTACCTGTAAAAGCGGCATTTTTGATGACGTCATTACAGGTGGGCCCTTGATCTTAGAAAGAAAAATTAAATCTTTCTAGATAGCTCTTTTAAAGAGCTTTTAGATGATATAGTTGAGTTTTGCAATAGTTGAATCTATGATGGAGTTTTAAGGGGAGTTAAACGTATTTACCTGTAAAAGCGGCCATTTTGATGACGTCATCACAGGTGGGCCCTAGATCTTAGAAAGAAATATTAAATCTTTCTAAATAGCTCTTTTAAAGAGCTTTCAGATGATATATTTGAGCTTTGTAATAGTTGAATCTATGATGGAGTTTTAGGGGGAGTTATACAAACGTATTTACCTGTAAAAGCGGCCATTTTGATGACGTCATCACAGGTGGGCCCTTGACCTTAGAAAGAAAAAATAAGTCTTTCTCAATAGCTCTTTTAAAGAGCTTTCAGATGATGCATTTGAGTTTTGCAATATTTGAATCTATGATGGAGTTTTAGGGGGAGTTAAACAAACGTATTTACCTTTAAAAGCAGCCATTTTGATGACGTCATTACAGGTGGGCCCTTGACCTCAGAAAGAAAAATTAAATATTTCTAAATAGCTATTTTAAAGAGCTTTCAGATGATATCTTTGAGTTTTGCAATATTTTAATCTATGATGGAATTTAAGCAATTAAACGAACGTATTTACCTGCAAAAGCGGCCATTTTGATGACGTCATCACAGGTGAACCCTTGACCTCAGAAAGAAAAATTATATATTTATAAATAAATCTTTTAAAGCGCTTTCAGATGATAAAGTTGAGTTTTGAAATATTTAAATATATGATGGAATTTGAGGGGAGTTAAACAAACGTATTTACCCGTAAAATTGACCATTTTGATGACGTCATTACAGGTGGGCCCTCGACCTCAAAAAGAAAAATTAATTTTTTCTAAATAGCTCTTTTAAAGAGCTTTCAGATGATATATTTGAGTTTTGCAATATTTGAATCTATGATGGAGTTTTAGGGGGAGTTAAACAAACGTAGTTACCTGTAAAAGCGGCCATTTTGATGACGTCATTACAGGTGGGCCCTTGACCTTAGAAAGAAAAATTAAATCTTTTTAAATAGCTTTTTTAAAGAGCTTTCAGATGATATATTTGAGTTTTGCAATATTTGAATCTATGATGGAGTTTTAGGGGGAGTTAAACAAACGTATTTACCTGTAAAAGCAGCCATTTTGATGACGTCATTACAGGTGAGAAGTTGAACTCAGAAAGAAAAATTAAATCTTTTTAAATAGCTCTTTTAAAGAACTTTCAGATGATATATTTGAGTTTTGCAATATTTCAATCTATGATGGAGTTTTAAGCAGTTAAACGAACGTATTTACCTGTAAACGCGGCCATTTTGATGACGTCATCACGGAATGACCTTGACCTCCGATCAAGTGTCTCCTCGCGTTTTTTTGTCCTCCTTTGTGAATTTAAGTCCCACATAAAATTTCAGACTGGTATCCGGAAGTGAAATATGTTTGCACTAACTCCACGGACTACCACCACTTTGCTATCCACCATACCAGTTGAGTCAGACATCTGGTTAGCGGACATACTGTCTGTTTGCGTATTGTGCGCCTGGCAACCACGAACGCTTCCATTTGAAAAAGGGGAGATAGGTTTAGGATGCGCATTACCCAATGCCTTCAGCTTTTGTTCGCTTGTAACTTCCTCGTTGCATTTCCCCCCTATTTCGACAAAGTCAGAAGATACTTGGCTCGTGCGCAGATGCGATGGAGGTCGCACGAAAAAATTTTAGACAGTAGGACATTATGTGCAGAGCACAATAAGTCACGCGGCATATGACACGGTGTCACGTGGCGCAGCAATTGACATTTTTTCTTGGTACAATAGAAGGCTACGGTACAGTTTACTGTAAAAACTTTTTTTTTTCTGTACTGTAAACGCTACCTTTTACACTATTACTTACGGTAAAAGTTCCCAGGGTGTTCAACTGTGTTTAATTCTTGTTTTCTCCCCATAAGTCTCTTGAACACATCGCAGCTCTAGAAGTCGCCTTCCCATTACGGATCCCTTTCCTCTTGCAGGTCACGTGGGGCCTCCTCTGCCCTGCTGCCACATCAAGCTCATCGACGTCCCTGACATGGAATACTTCGCCATCAACGGACAGGGAGAGGTGAGTTCTTCTTGCGACCCACTTTTGTAGTAAACGTCGCGACCCACTGATACTGAAACGACCCACTTCGAAATCCTCAGACGCTGAGACATGCACCGTTGTCTTGTACTCCCTAATCTACGAAGACCCACTGCATCACTTTTAATCTTTGCGAACCACTCCCCGACCTGCAGAGACCTACTTTATTACTTTTAATTGCTGTGACTCACTCGGCGATTTGAATCGATCCTATTAATTTTGACCTTTGTGAACTACTCCTCAACCTGCAGCTACCCACATTATTACTTTTAATCTTTGTAAACCACTCCCAACCTGTAACGACTCTAATCAGCGCTCTTATTGTTGTGATCTAATTCCTAATCTGCGACGACCCACTTCCCAATCTGCGACGACGCACTTCATCATTTTTAATCTTCGCGAACCAATCCCCAACAAGTAGCCGCGCACTTCATTAATTGAATAGTTGTGACTCACTCGCCAATCTGCGACGACCCACTTTATTACTTTTAATCTTTTTGAACCGTTCCCTAACCTGTAACGACTCCCATCAGCGCTGTAAATCGTTGTGATCTACTTCGCAGTACGCGACGAGCTAAGGGCCGAACAAGATAAAAAATAATTCTAAATTTTTCATCTTTGTAGGACTCATCTTTGTAGGACTTCAACTACCGGAGATGTTGAAGACGAAATTCTATGTTTCTTGGCAATTTGGGCTTTGAAAATTTTACTCGCACGTTCAAAATACACTAGGTGGCCAAAAGTATCCGGACACTTTCAAAAATTCACATTCTTACATATAGCTCGAGAAATAAGTGATCAATTGTTCTTTAACTTTAGTCATACAAAATATAGACTTCACCGAACATTTCCAAGTTGAAATTAAATTACCTTTGCATTTGGGGGACGACAAGAAGGGGGTTGAAAGAAAAACCGCTTTTTGACCATAACTCTTCGAAAATAGCTCGGAATAAGCTATCATTTTCAGTAATTAATTAGCATACTATGTATAATTACTGTACAAATTTTTATGAACGTACCACTCTTACTTCTGAAGATATGAAACATTTTTGAAAAAACGGCAATTTTATTTGAAGGGTTTTTGCTCATAACACGCAGAGTTTTTGATCAAACCTTATCACAACTTCAGGAAAGATGACAAAATACAAGAGAAAGAACATACTAAAGCGGTAAATAAAAATATTAAAAATTCGATGAGATATGAACGTTAAAAGGAAATAATTTTTCACGGCGCATGTGCGAACGACAAAAATTTATAACTACAAAAATATTGTAGCCTGATTTATACTGCATCTTATAAAAAAAGTTCCAGTTGAATATCATGAAAAATGAAAAAGATATCAGCGATCTAGTGAGCTGTATTTCATTCATTCGCAGACAATACATAAATAGTGAGGGGTTGTCCACAAATAGTGTGGTGACAATCGATCATTTTTTTTCAATGTTAAATTGTATACAGTTTGAAAATTTATATTCGGCATAGAAGTCACATTTCGTCTGTTCGGCCAAAAAGACCTTATACGTACGTTTCCAAAAGTATCCGGACACCCTCTGAAACGTTGGTTTTGAAAGACGACGCAATAACCTTTAATTTAAAAATAGCTCTTTGTGGACAGACCCTCACTATTTATGTATTGCCTGCGAATGAATGAAATACAGCTCACTAGATCGCTGATATCTTTTTCATTTTTCATGATATTCAACTGGAACTTTTTTTATAAGATGCAGTATAAATCAGGCTACAATATTTTTGTAGTTATAAATTTCTGCCGTTCGCGCATGCGCCGTGAAAAATTATTTCCTTTTAACGTTCATATCTCATCGAATTTTTAATATTTTTATTTACCGCTTTAGTATGTTCTTTCTCTTGTATTTTGTCATCTTTCCTGAAGTTGTGATAAGGTTTAATCAAAAACTCTGCGTGTTATGAGCAAAAACCCTTCAAATAAAATTGCCGTTTTTTCAAAAATGTTTCATATCTTCAGAAGTAAGAGTGGTACGTTCATAAAAATTTGTACAGTAATTATACATAGTATGCTAATTAATTACTGAAATTGATAGCTTATTCCGAGCTATTTTCGAAGAGTTATGGTCAAAAAGCGGTTTTTCTTTCAACCCCCTTCTTGTCGTCCCCCAAATGCAAGGGTAATTTAATTTCAACTTGGAAATGTTCGGTGAAGCCTATATTTTGTATAACTAAAGTTAAAGAACAATTGATCACTTATTTCTCGAGCTATATGTAAAAATGTGAATTTTTGAAAGTGTCCGGATACTTTTGGCCACCTAGTGTATTTCCGTTGCACTTTCGAACTTTCTTTAAAATGACGATTCCATTCTCGGTAAAAACATAATAAGTTTAGTTGCAACTGCAGTAGGTAACAATTGCTAAATATCCAGCAATCAAGCAAATATCATTAATCACTGTACACTTAATACCACGCATTAAAATCCGAATACGTGAAACGTTATATCAAAATCACAGCGCAAAGTCGCAAACCAAATCTTACAGCATACGGTTAGCAGGACGAGACAAGCTAAAAACTTACTGTGTCAGCAGTTATTTATAGCCATTAAGATTCATCCACATTTTTCCTGTTGATGTTCCTATTTTCATTAAGAGACCGTATACGATTCAAAATGTTACAGGGGTTCATCCATTCGTTACAAGAAACTAATTACAGGTTAGATTCCATGTGTCACCGAATACCGCTAAGCTTTGTAGTCAACAGCGATTTTTCGCCACAATTGAAGCATCGCCAGATGGTCAACTTAGAAGTAATGCTGCAACAGATATGCGTTGATTTCAAGTAAAAACTAAAAGAATTATCATCAAATTTAACAAATTAAGAATAAAGGGACATTAAAAATAACCACTATTTACAAAATTTGTAACAAAATTAGTACGGTCGCCAACACACAAATCAAACATAGATCGCTCTTTTTGCAGGTGTGTGTAAAGGGGATGAGCTTGTTCCAAAGATCCAAACAGAGTTAATGGCAGAACAAGATTCCAAACAATTCTAAATGTTTCAAGGATTTCGTTGAAGCGCAGTCTCATCTTTGTAGGATTTCAACTACCGGAGATGTTGATTAAAGACGGAATTTTTTTATTCTTTCGCAATGTGGATGGGGATATTTTTACTCGCAAGTTTTAAAATACACACAAATGAAACAGCGACCGTTCTTTTGGTAGGTCTGCGTGAAAGGGCTGAACGTGTTTCAAGGATACCTCAAGGATCCCGTGAAGACGGCTGAGACGGTGGACGAGGACGGGTGGCTACACACCGGAGACATCGGCATGTGGATGGAGGTGAGCCTTTATTTATTTGTGTAAATATCTGCAGTGTGTTCCGCGTTAACTTGCATGTCGTTTATTTCCGTGACCGTTGTCTTAGATTTCAGATTGCAAATATGCTCAAAATGAGTTGCAGAGTTAGGATGTTAGAAGTTTGAAAAAAAAAAAAAAATAGTAAAGAAATACGAAATCTACCTTTCCATACGGACTTCAGATCTCCACACTTATGTTTAGGAAAAAAAATCTGCATTTAAAAAAAAAAATTCCAACGCAAAGCATTTGAAAGATTTGCGATTAAAACTCGAAGAAATATTTGAGCTTAGTTTTACGGGCCGGAGCTCAGAGTGAGATTGGCGAGTATCGCCTTCTCTATAGAATGACCGGTTGTCATTCTGCTGAAGCCGTAAGTGATATATTTCCCCCAATTTGAGTTACTGACAGCGCGTGTAAAGTGTAATAAGTCACAAAATGATGCGTTTCATATTTCGGTGAATATGGGTCGTACGATTGTCAAACTTTTTGTGTTGGATTTTTTTTTGTTCTCTTGATTTCCCTAAAGATAAGTGAGGGGACATGGAGTCCGTATAAAAAGTTAGATTTTGTATTTTTGACTTAATTTGTTCTTTTTTTGCTTCAAACTTTTATTAGTTTAACTCTGCACCTCATTTTTAGCATTTTTGCAGTTGGAAGTATGCATCCTGAACGAACGGTTGCGGAAATAAAGGTCATGCAAATTAAAACGGAACACCCCTGTATACTCCACTTATAATACACTAGGTGGCCAAAAGTATCCGGACACTTTCGAAAATTCACATTTTTACATATAGCTCGAAAAAAAAGTGATCAATTGTTCTTTAACTTTAGTCATACAAAATATAGGCTTCACCGAACATTTCCAAGTTGAAATTAAATTACCCTTGCATTTGGGGGTCGACAAGAAGGGGGGTTGAAAGTAAAACCGCTTTTTGACCATAACTCTTTGAAAATAGCTCGGAATAAGCTATAAATTTCAGTAATTAATTAGCATACTATGTATAATTACTGTACAAATTTTTATGAACGTACCACTCTTACTTCCGAAGATATGAAACATTGTTTAAAAAATGGCAATTTTATTTGAAGGGTTTTTGCTCATAACACGCAGAGTTTTTAATCAAACCTTATCAAAACTTCAGGAAAAATGACAAAATACAAGAGAAAGAACATACTAAAACGGTAAATAAAAATATTAAAAATCCGACGAGATATGAACGTTAAAAGGAAATAATTTTTCACGGCGCATGCGCGAACGACAGAAATTTATAACTACAAAAATATTGTAGCCTGGATTATACTGCATCTTATAAAAAAAGTTTCAGTTGAATATCGTAAAAATTGAAAAAGATATCAGCGATCTAGTGAGCTGTAATTCATTCATTCGCAGACAATACATAAATGGCAAGGGGTTCTCCGCAAATAGTGTAGTGACAATTGAGCATTTTCTTCAATGGTAAATTGTATACAGTTTGAAAATTTATATTCGGCATAGAAGTCACATTTCGCCTATTCGGCCAAAAAGACCTCATACGTAGGTGGCCAAAAGTATCCGGACACCCCCTGAAACTTTGGTTTTGAACGATGACGCAATAACCTTTAATTTAAAAATAGCTCTTTGTGGACAGACCCTCATTTTTTATGTATTGTCTGCGAATGAATGAAATACAGCTCACTAGATCGCTGATATCTTTTTCAATTTTCATGATATTCAACTGGAACTTTTTTTATAAGATGAAGTATAAATCAGAGTACAATATTTTTGTAGTTATAAATTTCTGTCGTTCGCGCATGAGCCGTGAAAAAATATTTCCTTTTAACGTTCATATCTCATCGGATTTTTATTATTTTTATTTACCGTTTTAGTATGTTCTTTCTCTTGTATTTTGTCATTTTTTCCTGAAGTTTTGATAAGGTTTTATCAAAAACTCTGCGTGTTATGAGCAAAAACCCTTCAAATAAAATTGCCATTTTTTAAAAAATGTTTCATATCTTCGGAAGTAAGAGTGGTACGTTCATAAAAATTTGTACAGTAATTATACATAGTATGCTAATTAATTACTGAAATTTATAGCTTATTCCGAGCTATTTTCAAAGAGTTATGGTCAAAAAGCGGTTTTACTTTCAACCCCCCTTCTTGTCGACCCCCAAATGCAAGGGTAATTTAATTTCAACTTGGAAATGTTCGGTGAAGCCTATATTTTGTATGACTAAAGTTAAAGAACAATTGATCACTTATTTCTCGAGCTATATGTAAAAATGTGAATTTTTGAAAGTATCCGGATACTTTTTGCCACCTAGTGTATTACAGAACTGTTTATAGTTGAGAAAAATTGTAGCAGTTAGCTAAACTTAAAAAATCATTAAATGAGTAACATTAATTATTATAATAAAAATTTAAATTCAGTTAGAAAACGACATTTTTTATGATTTTGTCATACTTACGGCTTTTAGCACCATTTTGTTTTTAAAACATTGGCTGTACTGTCTCTTTGCGTATTGTGCGCCTGGGAGCCACGGACGCTTCCATCTGAAAAAGGGGAGATAGGTTTAGGATGCGCACTACCCAATGCCTTCAGCTTTTGTTCGCTTACTACTTCCACGTTGCTTTTCCCCCTTATTTCGAGAAAGTCCGAAGAGACTTCGCGCGTGCGCAGATGTCTCGGAGGTCGCACGAAAAAATTTTAGACAGTACGTTGCAAACTTTTGATGCAAACATCCCGAACTAGTCTCATTCACTTATATCTAAAATGGAGACTATAAACCTTGTTGAGTTATCAGTGGGGCAAATAATCCGTTAATCAGGTGGGGCCTAAAATCTTTTTGTCAACGTTATTTGCCCCAGCGTCCAGTGTTCAAATGGAAAGCCCATGGGGCCGTCATTACTGATAATACCCCTTCTTATGATGTTTTCTAACGGTTTAATCCGAAATATCAATCGGGCAATGCCACGGTCATTGAACATGATGTTAGGAAAAAGTAGCCATTTTGTCCCTCACGTGACGGTTCATATATTTCATTAAATAGTAATAGGTAATGAGGCAATCTCTTTTTAAGGAATCGCACCTACGTGCGTGATTTCTGAAGCAATAAAATTTTGTTCACCACTCCTTCAAATTATTATTTTCAATGAAATATACGAAGCGTCACGTGCGGGACAAAATGACCGTCCACCGTGGAAAGGCCCCGTTTCATCTTCACGCAATATCGTGTGAGTGGAAGTGAACATGCTCGGATCGACGACAATGCCTCCTCTTACACGCCTCTCATTTCTTCTGTTCTCAGAACGGCACCCTGAGGCTGGTGGACCGCAAGAAGAACATCTTCAAGCTGGCGCAGGGGGAGTACATCGCCCCCGAGAAGATCGAGAACATCTACCTGACGAGCCAGCACGTCGCACAACTCTTCGTACACGGAGAGAGCCTCAAGGTGAGACGCGCTCGTCGTCGAGCTCGGTTGCGCGGCGGGACTCGTCGGAGAACATTGCGCATTTTAGCCTCTTTTTGTTTCCTTCCACCCTTCGAACAGTCGAAGAGCCAGCAACGTTTTCGAGAAAGAGTTTTAAGACGTTCGGCTCTTAAATATATTCTTCCTTTTGGTCGTCCGAGCAGCTGCCAGTAGAGGTTGCAATGTTTACTGCGTACCACATTTTTACTGGTAAAAACAGTGATTTTTAAATCATTTTAGGCCAGTGGTTCCCAAGCTGTTTCGACATTATCCTCCGATTTAAAAGAAATATTATTTAATGGTATAAAAATTATTACAGGGAAAAAATAGAATCACTTTTGAGTAGCTCAATACTTGAATGTAGTGACAAATCCAGAAGAAAGGCTGTAGGGCTACGCAAGCTTTAAGATGCCCCTGATCCCTATATGTTCTTTAAGATTAGTATACATGTGGTATTAGGGATTTTAATGTCTATAAATTTACGCGAAAGTCGTCTCAAGTTCTCCTCTTCCTAAAACAGTTTAAAATTCTGCGTTGGGAACAATTTCGAATAATTTTCAGGAGAGAGTCTCTACACTTTAATCTTTACTTTGAATGTCAATAAAGATGGCCTATACTTGCGTTCCGAGTTAATTTTGAGAATGTTCCGGGGAAGAGTTCCAAATCGAATCCTGTCCCTTAAACTTCATCGAAAGTAGCAAACAATTGGAATTTTAGAATCTTAATTTTAAAAAGAAAAATATTGTAGAGTGCCTATACTGTCCCACTCCACGTAATTAAAGACCATTTAAACTTGCCTTTTTAGGAGTTAAAATTTCAAAAGAAAATCGGGGGAAGTCTCTGAACGCTTCGCTTCGTCACCAAACATAATTTACTACTAATATTTCTCTGGCGGGGGGGGGGGGGGTGTCATTTCAGAAAATGTCTGGTGAAGTACCCCAAATTCTCTCCCCTCACACGTCATTGAAAATGGTCAAAAATGTAGCTTTTGGAACTTTATTTTCTAAAATTTTAGGGTCGAGTTTCCAAACTCTAAACTTTTTCTAACGTCAAAAATGGTTTACAATTACGTTTAAATTACCTGAATTTCAAACGTGTTTCGATGGAGAGCTCCGATGTTCATCTTATCCCTTAATATCCACAAAAATGGTCTGTAAGGGCCATGCTCCACATCGACGTAAAGCAGAAAAAAATAGGCAGAAGCGTAAAATGCATTCAATGGTGTTCCTATGGAAAGTACCCGGATTTTCGGTTTCTACCTTCAGTTTCGGTCGCGTTTTACGCTGATGTGGAGCATGGCCCTAACGGATTTTTTTTAAAAGTCATTTTACTTTTGAAAACTTAGAGGGTGCCCATGATTCTCCCCCACCCCTCTAAACGTCTAAAACTTCATTCCTAGGACTTTAACTTCGAAAGGTTTTCGAGGAAGGGTCTTCAAGCTTGAAACTTTCATAACACTCTACGAATTTTCCTCCTTCCCTTATGTATTCTCCTACACCTACGAATCTACCATATGTGTCTTTCCACACCTATTTAAATAACCCGTCTTTTCCGTGTTCGCAGTCGTGCCTGGTCGCCATCGTGGTGCCCGACCAGAAGATGCTGATGGAGTGGTGCAAGGCGAACGAAGTGGCGGGGACCTGGAAGGAGATCTGTCAGAAGAAGGTGAGTCGCCTCTCTCTTTTCAGGGGGTTAAAACCCCTCATGAATATGGAGTTCTTCGTATCTAGAGTTGCGGTGTCTAGGGGTGTATATGGAAGACTAGTTAAGAGCATCTTGATTGAAACGTAACATTTAATTGGGTTAAACATAGGATAATTTTACACGACACTAAACTACATACACTTCCTACATATACATCACGACATCCTCACAACATCATCATGCGCAGTCTCTCCTCGACAGCGTCCTTGGTCTGACTGCTAGAAAACCGCGTTACATTCGTGATCCGTCCGCGCGTATGAATATTATTACGTCATTCGTTACAGTTGATTAAAGAGTCACTGATGTTCATCGGGACACCACATGAATATATCTGTAGTATATATCTTCCAATTGGCAATTCCATTTAAATAAATAGCATCCATTGCTGCACAAAACAGCCTGAAAAGACTCCAGTCATGTTAGACTCTTGTTTCGTTGCATAAACTTTATGAAGAACATCAACTATACTTCCAGAAAATGCAATTAAAATATGAAGATTTGCAGAAACAGTATTTATATGATGTGTTCTTGACTCTGTAATGGACGTACATGACGGAGAAACCAATACTGCCGTGCTAATCGCAAAAATGGTATCTGCAGACGATCTCAAGCTGAGATTTTGCTGTTTAAAGTTTTGCGCCTTCATTTCTTTGATCCAGGAGATACTTTTTTAGAATTAAAAAAAAAACTTCATATTCTCAAATGACCATAAAACATTGCATTTAGATAAAATAAGCAATAAAGAACCACCTGCTGACAAAAACTAAATTTTGTTAAAAAGTGCAGATACGACTTTTGTGCATAGCACCGTTAAAATAGTATTCAAATATTTATTCTAGAAATCTTCGGAATTAAACTGCATTACAGAGAAGTAGAGGCCTTGTTCTTTTTAATATTTGTGAAATAAAACGAGGATTTAACATACTTTTAGCTTTATAAGTTGTTTTGTGCAAAACAGATGCGTCTCTTGCTGTGGGATTGCCCTTTATGAAAATGTATGTTTATTTGTGTGTGTGCACTGTTAAAACTGCGTTTCGCACATGGCACCCTTTCGAGAGGACCCTGTAGCACCAGTTGCACCACCTGAAGGGTATCATTTTTCTTTTCTTTTCTCCTTTTTTATACAGAAGCCATCAGCTTCGACATCTATATGAGGACTGCGTACTATGCGCCTTGCCTCCTGACAAACACAGGACAGATTTACGACACAGAGAGGATGAATGAACATCCATGGGCAGGGCGGGATTCGAACCCGCGACCACTTGCTTTACGAGGAGAAATACTCTACCTCTAGACCACCGTGGCCCCCAAGGATACCAATTGACTCCATATGGTATCCTTAAGGGCCGTGGTGGCCCGATCGGTAAGGCATCGGACTCGTGTCCGAAAGGACCCGGGTTCGATCCCAGCCGATCAAAGATCCACCGTCTTGATTAATGGTGACTGGGAGGCGTTAAAAATGTCGTGGTCACAAAGTCCTCCAAGTGAAACGATACCTCTGGAGGTGCTGGGCCTAGGGTTTGCTCGACCCTAGGTTCTGGTTCAAAATTAAGAACAGAGCGCTCTTCAGGGCCCTATCCCGGTTAAACCACTAAGCTGGTAGGTACGGGGGACCCTGGAGGGTGAAATGAAATGAAATATGGTATTCTTAAGATGCCAGTTAGTTAAACAAAGCTAAAAATTCAGGATGTTTTTATAGCAAGTGTTACTGTAAAATGTAAACTTTCTTTTCTGGCGAGTTATCGCGTTTTGGTAATTTTTCACTGTGAGCAATTATTAGAGGGAGGCAATTTGGCAATGTCCCGAAACTTTGCTCTGGTAGCCCTAGTTCCACAACAATAAAAACGTTAATGTAAATGTAACGAAATTGGATTCAAAGTGATTGTATTTAAGCTTGATGCTTCGGCTGGTCTATACGAGGGCTCTAATTAGTTGCAGTCACATACTGTTATTTTGATTAAGAAATATGATAAAGAATTAATAGTCCGAGAGCCAGGTGAAAATTTGGTTAATTATTTCCTCTCGATAGATAATTGGCCATACGCATCAGACAACAGTATCATAAAGCCCTATGACCGTCAGCTGCGGCACAGTGGGGGGGATGAGTAGTTGGAACCTCCCACGCTTGAAGAAAAAAAAAAAAAAATCAGTCATTTCCTCTCGCCTAAAAATTTACCAGATGATAGCTTATATGTAACTATTGATAAATATATACGTCAGCTGGCTGTATCTCGGTGGAAAAATTGTCAGCTGATACTTTGAAGGTCGTTACGTAGAAGTTAGCTAGAAGCATTTACTGACTACACTGTTCGACAAAAAAAAACCTTGAAAATGCTTCTGGTATTTTGAAGGCTGATTCTTATGTAAAATGACCCCCTGAATCCGAATATGACCCCCGTTTTCCCCCATCACGTCCCAATTTTTTTTTTAAACGCCCCCCCCCCTTTTTTTTTCATTTTTCCTTAGTTTCAGGGCTATTATATTTTTTTTGGAGGGGAAAGGAGCCTTATATTCACCAATAAATTTT